>PVKP010035383.1:0-23348 GCA_004027715.1 Plecturocebus donacophilus | reverse complement strand
AAGTTGTGGTCTGCGTGGCTTGCAGGTTGGGAAGTTGTGGTCTGCGTGGCTTGCATGTTGGGAAGTTGTGTGGCTCTGTGTTGGGAGGGTGTGGTCTCTGGCTTGTGTGTTGGGGAAATTGCGATCTGCGTGGCTGTGTGTTGGGAGGGTGTGGTCTGCGTGGCTTGCGTGTTGGGAAGTTGTGGTCTGTGTGGCTTGCGTGTTGGGAAGTTGTGGTCTGTGTGGCTTGCATGTTGGGAGGGTGTGGTCTGTGGCTTGCTTGTTGGGAGGGTGTGGTCTACGTGGCTGTGTGTTGGGAAGTTGTGGTCTACGTGGCTATGTGTTGGGAGGGTGTGGTCTGCGTGGCTTGTGTGTTGGGAAGTTGTGTGGCTCTGTTTGGAGGGTGTGGTCTGCGTGACTTGTGTGTTGAAAGAGTGGTCTGCGTGGCTGGTGTGTTGGGAAGTTGTCTGTGTGGCTTGTGTGTTGGGGAAATGGTGGTCTGCATGACTTGCATGTTTGGAAGTTTTGATCTCTGGCTTGTGTGTTGGGAAGTTGTAGTCTGTGTGGCTTGTATGTGGGGAAATTGTGGTCTACGTGGCTTGCGTGTTGGGGGTTGTGGTCTGTGTGGTGTGTTATGTTGGGGAGTTGTCTGCCTGACGTGTTGGGAGGTTGTGGTCTGTGGCTTGTGTGTTGGGAGAGTGTGGTCTCTGTGGCTTGTGTGTTGGGAGAGTGTGGTCTGCGTTATTTGTGTGGTGAAGGGCGTGGTCTGCATGACTTGTGTTGGGAGGTTGTTGTCTGCATAGCTTGTGTGTTGGAAGGGTGTGGACTGCATGGTTTGCATGTTGGGGTGTTGTGGTCCATGTGGCTTGTGTGTTGGGAGGGTGTGGTTCGTGTGGCTTGCGTGTTGGAGGGTGTGGTCTTTGTGCCTTGTGTGCTAGGGGGATGTGGTCTGTGTGGCTTGCATGCTGGGAAGTTGTGGTCTGCGTGGCTTGCGTGTTGGGAGGGTGTGGTTTGCATGGCTTGTGTGTTGGAAGGGTGTGATATGCATGACTTGTGTGTTGGGAGCTTGTCTGTGTGGCTTGCATGTTGGGAGGTTATGGTCTGCATGGCTTATGTATTGGGGAAATTGTGGTCTGCATAACTTTTGTGTTGGGAAGTTGTGGTCTCTGGCTCGTGTGTTGGGAAGTTGTGGTCTGTGTGGCTTGTATGCTGGGAAGTTGTGACCTGTGTGACTTGTGTGTTGGGGAAACTGTGGTCTGTGTGACTGGTGTGTTGGGAAGTTGTGGTCTCTGGCTTGTGTGTTGGGAAGTTGGGGCCTGTGTGGCTTGTGTGTTGGGGTTGTGGTCTCTGGCTTGTGTGTTGGGAAGTTGTGGTTTGCGTGGCTTGTGTGTTGAAAGAGTGTGGTCTATGTGGATTGTGTGTTGGGAAGTTGCGTGGCTTGTGTATTGGGAGGGTGTGGTCTGTGTGGCTTGTGTGTTGGGAAGTTGTCTGCGTGGCTTGTGTGTTGGGAAGTTGCGTGGCTTGTGTGTTGGGCAGTTGTCTGCGTGGCTTGCGTGTTGGGAAGTTGTCTGCATGGTTTGCATGTTGGGAAGTTGTCTGCGTGGCTTCCGTGTTGGGAAGTTATCTGCGTGGCTTACGTGTTGGGAAGTTGTCTGCGTGGCTTGCGTGTTGGGGAAATTGTGGTCTGCGTGGCTTACACTGTAGTTCTGTCGATAGCCTTGTTCTGCACTCTGTGCTTCAGCCTTGGAATTGTCACATTCTCCAAGGAACCCTGGTTTCTTTACTAGAAAACCTTGTTTAGAAGCCAAGACTCAGGCGCTGGGTGAAGCCCTCTCAGCATATAGACCTGGGAAATGCCTGTGTGTATTCTGCACCACATACGTGGACACTATGTGTAGAAGGAATCAGTTGGCACCTGTGTTTACTGTGTTGAAAACTGTTTTTACAGTGAAACTTCCAGTTCCATCCCGCACCGTGGGTCCACCCCACTTCTTCCCTTTCGGTTTTGAACCTGCACTGTGAGGACCTGACTCCCTTGCCCTTAATCTATGTATCAAATCAGTGCCCCGTTGTACCTGATCTTCTGCCTTTCCCCCAATGCCCTGGCCATCCTGTCTGGGCTCTGATACTTTGCAGGGGTTGGGGGGCTGCCCCCACACAAACGTCCTGCTCCTCCCCTTGGGCCGGGTGGCTGCTCTGACCGCAGCATGGATACCACCCCTGCACTGGAGCCAAGCCACGCCCGCACGCTGCCGCCTCATCCTGGGTCCTAATGGTGGGTTTTTAAATGGGAACCAGTCCACACATGCTTGAGAGCTGGAGCTGTCCAGCATCAGGGTGGTGCCATGTTAACCTGCTGACCATTCCGTTTTCTTCAGGCTCACAAGCAGTTTTAAATGTTTGTTCTGGGTAAAGGTTTGTGTTTCAGTGGTGCCCCTTTCAGCAGGGCCACAGGGAGCCTAAGGTTCTTGTGGCACCAGGTGTACTCTACTGTTGCCAGCGAGTCTTACATTCCCCGGGGTGCCGTGTGGGGGCCTCCTGGCCTTCATTCTTGGGCAAACTTGGTTTAACTCCCCATGAAGCCCTGCTCCTTGGCCGTCATTTCGTTTGTGCTGTGCAGCCCCTTGGCAGGGACAGACGCTCAGGCCGTGCTTCCTTCCAGATGGGTTATCTGAAGAGGACCGGGGATGGCAGCCTGCTCTACAGCGTGGTCAACACAGCCGAGCCAGACGCTGATGGTGGGTGCCTGCTCGCGGCTGCTTTCTGCTCTCTGTACACTGCTTTTCGGGCCTCCATTCATGTTCTGTGATGAAAAGAGCATATTGTCTGTTTAGAGCCTGAGCCATCGGCTGGGGGAAGCGTGAGAAGCTGCGCGGCTTCCTGTCCCTTCATGCTTTGGTGTGACATGCGTGCCAAGTGGAGATGGAGACGGCTGTCCCGCTGGCGGGGGGGCCAGGTGGACCTTCTCGTCAGGGCTCCTTGGGGAGCAGCGGGACTCGGGCACATTCCTGAAAAGCTGCCGAGAAGCCCTTAAGGCTGAACCTCACTAGCGTCGGGAATGGTTCACATCCCAAGTTCAGTCTGCAGCAAAGACGAGAGTGGAAAGTGACCCTAGAAGAAGAGGCCTGTTTGGTGATTCTGTCAAGGAAGATGGTGAAGGCAGCCGGCACCCTAGGCCTGTCCAGCGTGTCGTGGGGACCATGCCGCCTGGCAAGGGCTACCTTTCCATCTTCCACTTCCCTCGCTCCCACCCACATGCCTGCTGGCGGGTGAAGCTACGGTGGTCTTTCACCCAGCTCCAGCGTGCTGGCCTGGTTTCCCCAGTGTGTGAAGAATGTAAACTAGCTGACCTATTTAATCCTCAGCTGATTGTCCTTAAGGGGACAGACTGTTGGTCCATATTTAGCTTAAGAAAGAGAATATCGAGACCGAGGTTCCGGTCGGGACCCAAGGAACTCCTGCTCTGACCCCCTGCCTGGCATGTGGACGGTGACTCAGCACAGGGAACGCCTGTCAGGTTCATGCACTCTGGGTGCACGTGCCATGGCTTCACTGTTAGAGCATGCAGGACGAGATTTCTTCTTGGAGGTGTTGAGTGATCCATTTGAAAACATTCACGGTATTGTTGGTGTGGTGGCCAAAGATGCGATATTTTTTATTGTGTTGACTTTGGGATGATAAGTGAAATTGCAATGCAGTTAGTTTTGAGAATGGTAGTTGGTGTTGCAGATTCATTTCCAGGTGATCAGTATAAAATCCCCGACCCCTAACAGTCAGATCCGCTGTAATGTGGAGAAAGGGCTCCTGGCACTGCCCGGGGCGAGTGTGGGGTCATGCCTTCTGCTCACAGCGCTACACTGGGACTCCCGGCGCTGCACAGGGCACGTGTGGGGTCATGCCTGCTGCTCATGTCTGCCCTGTCCATGTTGCAGAGGAGGAGACCCACCCAGTGGATTTGAGCTCACTGTCCAGTAAGCTGCTCCCGGGCTTCACCACGCTGGGCTTCAAAGACGAAAGAAGAAACAAAGGTAAATCCACAGTTCCGTCCCAGGAGCTGGCTGGCCTGGGAAGGTGCGAGCGGTTTAGTGGAGGGAAGGCAAATGCTGCTGATTCCTACTTCAGGGTTTCCTTGTGTGCTTTTGTGCCACTATCTGGATTCGTATTTTCACATGGATGAGACTGAGATCAGTCATAGTGACAGGAGTAAAGCTTGTGTTGGATGAGTTTGCTGTGAAACGCACAGTGAGCACCTTGGTTGCCAGCACTGGACTTCACCTTGGTCAGTGTTTTGCTGTCCTTGTGTTTCTGTCCCTGTTGCATTTACAAAACATCCTTTTGGGGGTCTGTGTGGCCTCTGGTCCCTGGCTCTGGCCGGCCCTGTGTGTTCGCCTCTCCGTGTGCACTGCTGCCGGGACCTCCTGCATGGCCCCACCTTCCGCTTCTCCACCTCTGCTGGGTCCCTCCCATGCAGACGTCTGCAGGGACACTGCCCTGCCTCCGCCTCAGCCACTCACATCGTCTGCTAATGGGACAGCTCACTCTTCCCTCCAAACCATGGCCTTGGCTCAAGAGCATCCTTCTTTCTGGAATGTTCTTTCCTCCAGCTCCAGGGGTTGGATTGCTGCCTGGTCAGGGTCTCCTGTTGAAGGATACCCTCCACAGGGAAGGATCCTCTTGCCTTCATCAGCCCCCACGTCCCTCTTTCTCTTGGGCCTGTCATGGCTGTTGATAGTTTTCTCGTGTCTGACACGCCTTGTTCTCACCCTCTAACACAGTTCTCAGCCACAACAGTTCTGTTCCTGGGGACGTTTGGCAATGTCCGGATGTGTTGATGGTCCCACTGGGGTGGGGGTGCTACCGCACACCCTGTGGGACACCGCACGGCACACCTGGCCCGTGGTGTTGTTTCGTGGAGGTTGAGAAGCCCTGTGCTAGCACGGACTGTCTGATTGACTCTCGTGTCCCCGCAGCAAGAGCTGGCCCTGGGCAGGCTTGGTCCCTGCAGTGTGCATGGGTTGGGATGCTAGGCGCTGCCGGACGGTGCTCTGTGCCCGAGTCCCCACGAAGCTCTTTTGCTCGTAGAGCTCACCCCTTTGCAGAAAGCTCATTTCTCTGCAGTCTTTGGCCTGCAACAGTAAAACAGGAGGTGGTGAATTACACGCCTGCTGGTTACACGTGGAAAACTTACGCTCGGAAATGAGAAATTTGTGGAGAGCAAGAGAGGTGGGACTGCGGTGCTGGCTACCAACCAGGCGGTCCCTCAGCCCCTGGAGACGCGGTGGGGCCGGTGCTCCAAGTCCTCAGTGAGTCCAGTGGTGCTCTTTCTCCTCTTCCTCCCAGTTACGTTTCTCTCCAGTGCCACTACTGCACTTTCAATGCAGAACAATTCAGTATTTGGCGACTTGAAGTCTGACGAGATGGAGCTGCTGTATTCAGCCTACGGAGACGAGACAGGCGTGCAGTGTGCGCTGAGGTCAGTGTTGGCCCCGGGCAGCCTTTGCCTGCTGTCCAGTGTGAGCTGCATCCTGGTGTGGGGCCCGGGGCCCCGCGTGTGTGCAGGTGGGGAGAGAGCCACCCTGCAGCCGTCCAGATGGCAGATAGGTCTTCCTGCTGCTTTCAGTCTCCACCCTGGTCTGCCACAGGCCAGTCCTAAAATTTGGGTAACTCAGAGTTGCAAGAAGATGGTGATCAGGCAAAGCTTGTGAAGGGGTGAGGGTGAAGCCCACTGCATCGTATTGAATTGTGTTTATTAAGTGGCCATACTAGCTCAGGCTGCCATGACAATGCGCCACAGACTGGGGTCTTAGTCCTGGAGGCTGGTGTCTGCGATGAAGATGTGTGTACAGGCACGTTCCTCCCCAGACCTCTCTCCTGGGCCTGCTGGTGCCATCTCCTGTGCCTTCCCGGGGTAATCCTATGCGTGTCTGTGTCCTCACCTCTCTTGGAGAACTGACCGTTCTACAAGGACACTGGTCAAATTGGATCAGGGCCCACCCTAAATAACCTCAGGTCACTGCAGTTACTTCTAAAGGCCCTAGCTCCAAGTACAGTCACATTCAGAGACACTGGGGTCAGGATTTCAACTTAGGAACTTTGAGCAAGAGACGCAGTTCAGGCCATGGCAGGCTAAAGTATAATCTTGAAATCACAAATGTGGTCTGCCTTTCCATGGAACTTTGTTGTGTGTGTTTTTTGGTTTCTGTGGCAAAATAAAAGTGGGTCACTCCTGTAAAATTTTAGCAGTTTTTTATGGGGAAAGTAACTTAATTTTGCTAACCTCTAAGAAATGGAATCTTGAGATGTCAGGTCTTCATGTTCCAATGAGAATGCAGAATATATTTGAAAAATAAACAAGAATCCAGTTAGCGCTTAATAAAATGAGTGAATACCTGACCCCGATTTTTGTGGTAAAAAAGGAAGTAAATGTGGAAAATGAAGGGGAAATTTTGGTAGGAGATGATAGCATCATAACTTGGAAATTAAAGAGTTGGTCACCCCCCCCTCGCCAGCCCCCACCTCACCCCTGCTGTGGGGGCCTCTGCCCAGCATGAGCCAAGGCCACAGCTACCCTGGCACCACCTGTTCACGATCCGTGGCTCCTTCAGGATATCAGTCACCTGTTGTCCATGTGGCTGTCATCAGCGGACTGTGTGCACCCCCTGCCTCCCCCAACTGTCAGCCCCTGGGATGCGTAAGGTTCCATGTTGCCAGGAAGCAAAGATCATACTGACCCTGACTACCTCGCAGCTGCAGGGGCCACACTAAGAAGCACATTCCCTCAGGCCTGGCGTGGGCCCGCGTGGTAGCACATCCCCTGGGGCCTGGCGTGGGCCAGCGTGGTAGCACATCCCTAGGGCATGGCGTGGATCCACATGGTAGCACATCCTTAGGGCGTGGCATGGGTCCACATGGTAGCACATCCCCTGGGGCCTGGCATGGCTTAGCATGGTAGCACATCCCCTGGGGCCTGGCATGGGCCCACATGGTAGCATATCCCTAGGGCCTGGCGTGGGCCCACGTGGTAGCACATCCCCTGGGGCCTGGCATGGGCCCGTGTGGTTGTGTGTCCCCTGAGGCCTGGCGTGGGCCTGCGTGGTTCCATACCAGCCTCGGCACACAGGCCCCCAGATCCCCTGCCCCTGAGTGCTTTCCCGTGCACGCAGTAGTTGCAGAGCTTGGCCTGTCCGGGCTGTGGGCATTGGAACAAGACGTGGAGTCCCCTTAGTGCCTTCCGGAACCATGGTGCAGCTGCTGCCCAGCAGCCACCCTGGTCCTCTCCGCAAAGGTCTTTGGAGTCTGGGGAGCCTTTCTGAGGCCCTTGCTTGGTGCTTTGATTCTAAAACTCTGATTTTTCTTCCTGGCCTAGTTTTTAAATTGTATTATGTTTTAGTTTTTTAAGCTGTTTCATTTATATGGCCAAGAATCCGGATGATACTTAAAGGAGTACCCTGGAAGTCTCGCCCCGCACCTGCCCCGCCCATCCGTTCCTCGCCAGCAGGCGCTGCCCACGCTGTGCTTCCATCCACACCCACTTCTGTTTTTAAACACATAAAAGATAAGGCTATCTTGTTACAAATGATGACACCGCACACCTTGTGTGTTTCTAGGCTGTGTGCGTGTGTATTCATACAGTTCTCCCCTCTTACCCAGAGATCTCTTTAACCTTTTTGGGTCATGGACCACTTCAAAAATCTCGCGAACACTATCAGTCACTCCCCTAGAAATACCCACTCTGGGAGCATCATGGGACCATCTGAGGAGCTGGGCTGGCACGGCAGGCTTCTGTGATCAGGGCCACTGCAGGGAGGGTCATAGGGGGCCATCTGAGGAGCTGGGCTGGCATGGCAGGCTTCTGTGATCAGGGCTACTGCAGGGAGGGTCATAGGGGACCGTCTGAGGAGCTGGGCTGGCACAGCCAGTGGTGATCAGGGCTGCCGGGAGGACCAGGCAACACGGGCTTGGCGTGGAGCACACAGCATGCCTTTCAGTATGCCTTCTCCTGCGGCCCCTCTAGCCTGCAGGAATTTGTGAAGGATGCTGGGAGCTACAGCAAGAAAGTGGTGGACGACCTCCTAGACCAGATCACAGGCGGAGACCACTCCAGGACGCTCTTCCAGCTGAAGCAGGTGGGCTGCACTTGTGCCGGGGGGCAGGTGCCCTTGGGGTGGTCCTGATGGGAAGGGCCTGCAGCCTGACTAGGCTCTTGGGGACGAGAAGCTGTCACAGGGAGTCTGCTGCCGGCTCCTTGTCAGCGTCTGTGTGCTGCTCTGCACAGCAGCGTCCTTCAGAGACCGTCCCTGTGCTCCCCACCCCAGCGCGCTTTGTAACGAACTCTATTCCCAGACGCCTTTCATCTGCTAACACTTTCCTTCATCCCGAAGAATTTTTAAAAATAGTTCCTGTAGTACATATTTACTGACAGTGAGCTCTCAGCGTTTGTCCATCTAAAAGTCTTTATTTCATCTTCATTTTTGAAAATCACTTTCCCTGGGTATGGAATTTTAAATGATCTTTTTTCCTCTCTACTGTAAAATACGTTTGACTTGCATCGTTTCTGTAAAACAGCATCTGAAGTCATTTTCATCTTTATTTTCCATGTGTGACGTGTCTTTTTGGCAAACTGCAGCCCATAGGCCAGATGTGCCCTGCAGTCTGCTTTTGTACAGACCACAAGCCAAGAATGCCTTTTACATCTTTAAAAGGTTGTTAAAAGGAAAGGAAGAAGAAGATGCTGCCGGCAGCGTGCGGCTCGCACAGCCTCAGACGGTCACTCCCGGCCCTTGGCAGGATGGGCTGCTGGCCGGTGCAGCTTTTACACTTTATCAGTGATTTGCAGCATTGTATTTTTCAGATGCCTTGGTGGGCTTTCCTTTGTTCTGCTTAGCATTTGTTGTTTCTTGGATGTGTTTGTCTGTAGTTTCCATCATATTTGGAAGATTTTAAGCCATTATTCAAATGCCATTTTCTGCTCTTGCCTCTTCCTCTTCCTGCTGGACTGTGGCGGCTGAGGGCGGCTCGTGTTATCTCACGTGGCACTGACGCTTTGTGCTGCTGCAAACAGCGGGTGTGGATTAGTTTCCAATGCTGTGGCTTTAAGTTCACTGACTGTTCCCTCGGGGCACACCCGAACCTGTTATCCCAGTTCAGTGTTCACTGGACACTGCCCGTGCTGCACACAGCGGGTATGGATTAGTTTAGTTTCCAGTGCTGTGGCTTTAAGTTCACTAACTGTTCCCCTGGGGCACACCTGGACCTGTTATCCCAGTTCAGTGTTCACTGGCGGCACTGCTCGTGCTGCACATGGCGGGTGCGGATTAGTGTAGTTTCCAATGCTGTGGCTTTAAGTTCACGGACTGTTCCCTCGGGGCACACCTGGACCTGTTATCCCAGTTCAGTGTTCACTGGACACTGCCCGTGCTGCTCACTGCTGGGGCTCCATTTGTTGCTTTTGTGCATCTTCTCTTCCCTCATATCAGTTTATGTTTTCCCTTAAATCCTTGAGCCGTGTGCGTCGTACTTACTGCAGCTTTCAGAGTCCTCAGGCACTGACTCTCGCCTCTCCCGTTGGCGGTTTGTTTGCCGCTTTGCTGCACTTGGAGCCTGGGGTGTTGTGCATACGCCTGGCGGAATGTGAAGAGTCATTTTAATGTGGCAGCTAGAATTGAAGAGCTGGCTGCAGTGGCATGCACCTGTTACCCCAGCTCCTCGGGAGCCTGAGGTGGGAAGACCGCTTGAGGCTAGGAGGTCGAGGCTGCAGTGAGCTGCCGTTGTGCCACTGCACTCCAGCCTAGGCAATGGTGCAAGACCCTGTCTCAAAAAAAAGAGAAAACATTTAGAATGAGGTGTGTGCCCACTTTATGTCTGCTGGGCGAGGCTGATCAGGGTTCTGCTCTCTTTCAGAGAGCATTGACGATCATTCTGGCAGTTGTTTACCTGTGGATCACCTGATCTTACCGTGCTTGTCTGGGGTGGGTCCAGGGCAGCCTTATTCTAGGGTTGGCGTGGCTTTGCTAAGGACTGTCCCTCCTGGGAGCTCTTGGCCCTGACTATTCTGCACAGTCTGCTATGGGTGAAGTTCAGATGAATCTTTGTCCTGCCCAACCAAGCTCTGAGGACGTTTGGCTCATGGCTCCCAGGGGTAGTCAGTCTGTTGACTTCACGGTTTTATCTGTGCTTGTGACAGAGGAACTGGGTCTCCTTGCCTGTTGTAGTAAACCAGGCGCCCACGCTGAGGTTTTGTCAGCTAGAAAAGAAGACATGTATTTGCAGAGCACCAAGCAAGGAGGGCCGGGAAGCTCAGGTGTAAATCCTGGCCTCCCCCACTGGCCACAGGCAAGGCTTTTAAAGCAGGGGTAGAGCTCCAGAAAGCAGAACTGAAAGGCAGAATTGTGCATCAGTACACAGAGGTTATGCGTCGGTTTGGCCTGTAAGGTGGCGTATCTCCAGGCAGGGCCTTACAGGTTATAGGTGGATTCAAAGGTTTTCTGGTTTGCAGTTGGTTAAAGAGGAGAAGCTTTGTTTAAAAATTTGGGGTGACAAGGAAAGAATGTTAGTTTAAGCTTGTGGGTGTGGCTCCCTCCAGGCCCCTCAGGAAGAAATTCAGAACGAAGAATGGGGTCAGGGTTCAGTCTTCAGGTTCTCCTTATCTGAGGCCTGCATGCCAGTAGATTGGTTTGGTGGGGGTCCTAGGTGGAGGGTCCAGGTTTCTGAGAGACAACTCAGGGATATGCATTCAGATGTTATGTTTACTTACTTTTTTTTTTTTTTTTTTTCGGAGACAGAATCTCACTCTGTCGTCCAGGCCGGAGTGCAGTGGCGCGATCTCACTCACTGCAACCTCCGCCTCCTATGTTCAAGTGATTCTTCTGCCTCAGCCTCTGGAGTAGCTGGGACTACAGGCCTGAGCCACCTCGCCCAGCTAATTTTTGTATTTTTAGTAGAGACGAGGTCTCACCATTTTGGCCAGGCTGGTCTCAAACCCCTGACCTCAAATGATCCACCCGTCTCGGCCTCCCAGAGTGCTGGGATGTTGTCTTTACTTTCTGTCCCTAGAAATGTCTGACTCCAGCTTCCTTGGCTGTCGTTTTAGGATACTGTTACCTTCTTGCTTATCAAGTCGCTGATTTACTTCTCTGGGTTAGCTAGGTACCTGGAATTTCCCTTGAAGGAACTCAAGATTTTCCTTGATTTCCATGCTTGGGGGGCCGGCAGGCCCCTGGAGAGAGGGTCCCTCCCTACACTGCCTCACTTGCACAGATGAGGTTGCAGCCAGGCAGGAGCCCCCACGCAGATCTCTGCAGCTCTGAGGAGCAGCCGCCTCTGCAGAACCTGCCCCAGCAGCCGTGTCATGGCCTGTGGGTTCCCTCCAGTCAGGAAGCCGGCTCCTCCACACGGTGTTAGAAGCAGCATTGCTGTGTGGGAGGGAGAGTGACCCCCTTCAGAGCCCGGAAATGGGATGGCTCCGTGGGTTTCCTCTCTGGGTTCTGGTTGGGTTCCTTCCAGGAGAATGAACTTGGATACAGAATTGAGTGACCCCAGGTGCACCCCTGCAGTAGAGGATGTTCAGCTCTAATGTGGACGGAAGGCTTGTGTGCGGAAACACGCGAACGTAATGGCAGTATTCATTTTCTAATTCAAAACTTGTAAAAATCAGTGAATCTGAGAATCATTATTTTGAGCAAAGATCACAGATGATAGAGTGCACACAAATGACTGCTTTTGAGGCACATATACAAAACTCGGCGTTTCTAAGGCATTGCTCCATTGGAGCACAGGATGGAGGTGCCCTGGAGGCTGACAGCTGTGGGAGGGAGCGAATGCTCGCAGCCCCCCTGCTGCAGGTGTTGCCAGGGGGCGTCTGCCTCATTGCTCCTGCACACACCTGCCCCTGCGGGACTCCAGCTGGTCTCAGGCACCTGGTCATATTCCAGGTGGAACCCACCAGGCGCTTTTTATCCTCAGCTGCCCATAGGATCTAAGCACATCCATTTTCTTTTGTTTTAAACCACCCAAGGCTGCCGAAGCAGCATCAGCGTCCTCTCTCTCTGTCCTCTCCATCTCACCCCATGGAGTGTTCTCTCCGGCACACAGTGCTGGTGTGAGGACTGGGCTGGCTCATACAGTCCTGGTGTGAGGAGTAGGCTGGCTGCCGGTGGGTCAGCTGCTGGTGATGAAGAAGCCTTGCAGGACCCCTAACCTGAATCCATTAAGATGGTGTGACTGAGGAGCAGAATTCGCAGAAGCATACAAGCCATTTTTACGTGTATGTAATGTCCGTGAATTTTCCTTTTATATAAAATCGCTCTGGAAAAACTAGTTTCTGTCCTAATTTACTTTGCAGAGAAGAAATGTTTCCATGAAACCTCCAGATGAAGCCAAGGTGAGTTTTGGACATGGAAGCGCAAGCCTAAGGTTAGGATTCTTTTTGGGAAGGTCGTGTCCGGCCTTTGAGGTGGGAGAGACTGTGCATTGCGGCATTGACAAACGGGGTCTGTTTCTGGCCGATGAGATTAACTAGTAGTGTTTTTCCTGCGCTGCTTTTTCATGACTTGGGGTGAGTGGTGTGAAGCCGCAATACCTTTTTCCAAATCCAGAAGTGGTAGTTTCAGAGCAGTTGGCCCCCAGGTGCTGTCCTTGTGGGACATCCTAGCAGGGGGTGGGCAGGAGGGGCCTACTTGGGACCTGCTTCGTGAGTAGCAGGTGCTGTCCCCAGCACAGTGGGCTGTGGGGCCAGTGTTGGCAGGGCAGCGTTGTGAGCCCAGGCCGCTGCACCTGCCCATTGGCAAGCGTGTCTCCATCCACCGGCAGGATGAGCAGGATGGGCTTTGGTCTACGATCCCTGGGAACTTGGAGAGACCCCTTAACATCTGTGTGAGGGCAGAGGCCGGGCTGCGGGGAGCTGATGAGAGTGCGCCTTAGGGTGCTGTAGTCTAGCCTTCAGGACACCCCTCCTGGGAAAGGAAAGGGAAAGTGGTGTGCTCTGTGAGGTCCTGAAAAATAGTTGTGGACCCTTAATTCTCATATATCTTCTTGCTTCATAATGTTTCTCCCCAATCTCTTAAGCCCCAAAACATTAGCAGAGGATTATCGTTTGCATTGTTGGTGTGAGTGGTTTTCAGTTAGTAGAGGATCATCGTTTGCATTGTTTGTCTGAGTGGAGTTTTCGGTTACCAGAGAATCATCGTTTGCATTGTTGGTGTGAGTGGAGTTTTTGGTTAGTAGAGGATCGTTGTTTGCATTGTTTGAGTGGAGTTTTCGGTTAGCAAAGGATCATCGTTTGCATTGACTGAGTGGAGTTTTCGGTTAGCAGAGGATTATCGTTTGCGTTGTTGGTACGAGTGGAGTTTTCAGTTAGTAGAGGATCATTGTTTGCATTGTTTGAGTGGAATTTTCGGTTAGCAGAGATTATCGTTTGCACTGTTGGTGTGAGTGGAGTTTTCAGTTAGAGGATCATTGTTTGCATCGTTTGAGTGGAGTTTTCCGTTAGCAGAGGATCATTGTTTGCATTGTCTGAGTGGAGTTTTCAGTTAGTAGAGGATCATCGTTTGCATTGTTTGTCTGGGTGGAGTTTTCGGTTAGCAGAGGATTATCGTTTGCATTGTTGGTGTGAGTGGAATTTTCGGTTAGCAGAGGATTATTGTTTGCATTGTTGGTGTGAGTGGAGTTTTTGGTTAGCAGAGGATCATCGTTTTCATTGTCTGTCTGAGTGGAGTTTTCGGTTAGCAGAGGATCATCGTTTGCATTGTTGGTCTGAGTAGGGTTTGCTTTGACGTAGATTTGCACATCAATTCATGAGCTGAAACCCAATAGTTCCTTGAACAGTAGCCTCGTGAACAGTGCTTGGTCTTGTCACTTACTGAGGGGTGAGCCCACATTTAGCAAATAGAGTGATTTCAAAGTGAGGATTAAGTAGCATTTCATTTTTTGTTTGATGTTTCATTCGAGCTTGATACATGTCTTGTCTTCCACAGGTTGGGGACGCCCTTGGAGACAGTGGTGGCTCTGTTCTGGATTTCATGTCGATGAAGCCGTATCCTGACGTGTCTCTGGACATCTCCATGCTCAGCTCTCTGGGTGAGTGGTAACAGGTGACAGCATTTTCCCACAGGGCCCGGAGATGGTGTGATGTAAGAAGAAAATACTTGGTCTCCACCTCCTCTCCCTTCCTGACTAGACAGGGATGCAAGGAAACTCTTTTGTTAGTATTTGGCCTTTGTCCCTGGTTTTTGGCCCATAGCTCCTAAAACCCCTAGAATCTCCTGAGTTAGGCATCTCTTTTAAGCTGAAGAGTAGTGGTTGCAGCCCGGTTAACCTCAGGATGGGGTCTGGCTGATCGCCGGTAGCTGTAGACTTCCCGAGTGTTGTCTTCTGCCTCCATGAAATCCCAAAAGGTGGAGTTCCCTCGGGAGCTGCCTCGAGGCTTCGAAAAGAAGGCACCCCCTTCCCACAGTTCCCCCTGCATCGCTCCCACCTGGGGCTCATCTGTACCCTAGGTTACACTCTGCATAGTAAATGGGTAAATGTAAGTCAAGTGTGCTGTCAGAAAAGAGTCAGACTCTGCAGGGTATTTAGAGAGGTTTATTCTGAGTCAAATGAAGACCATGGCTGTGACAGTCCCAGGAGCATTTGCCCAGAGGGCTGGGCTTAATTTCATATGTTTCAGGGAGACAGAGGGCATCCATCAGTACGTGTCAGGTGTTACGTTGGCTCACTGTGGAAAGGTAGGACAGCTTGAAGTGAGGAACTTCCAGGTCATTGGTGGATTCAGAGGTCCCTGATTGGCATTTGGTTGAAAGCATTGAGCTCTGAAGAGCTGAAGTCGTAAAGAAGCGTGTGGGTGGTTAAGATAAGGGGTTGTGGAAGCCAAGGTTCTTGTCACATAGATGAAGTCTTCAGGTCGCAGGCTTTGGAAAGAATGGAGTAGATGGCAAGTGTTGCTCATCGGCTTCTGAAAGGTACCAGATTCTTGGATAAATCTCTCCTGGGTCCGGAAGAGACTTGGAAGGGGAAGGAGATCTCCTGAATGTACATTTTCCCCACAGGAGACAGCTTTGCAGCCATTTCAGAATATGTCAGAGAAATACATCTTGAGGTAAAATACTTGAGTTTCTTTCAGGGCTGCCATCTGTCGCGTGATGCTGTACTAGAATTGGGTTGGAACACGGCGTCTTGTTACCACAGAGAGGCTGCTTTGTCAGCCTTAAGATCTGTGTTTAATGTTACTGCTGGTCAGCTGTGCCTGAATTCCAGAATGGAGGGTAGAGAGGCAAGTCCAGTCCTGCTTCACGTCACGGCCTGAACCCGCTTTCCCGACTGAATTTGGAGCGCCCTTGGCCAAGAGTGGGAGTCCATTCAATCCGTGGGGCTTAGAATTTTAATTTTATGGATGTTGCCCTGACTTCTGTGAGTCACACTAGCAAATTCATAGAACCCGAGTAAGGTATTGTGAGAACCCCATTTTATAGCTGGTCCGTCGGAAGCACAGACCCCAGCCTGGCATCAGGCGGGGGCACATTTCTGGAGATGGAGCCCTCCCCTGGGAGCTGCACAGCTGCCTGTGCAGAGCCTCCCAGCTGTTCTGACCGCCAGAAGCGTCTGTGGTGCCTGGAGCTATGCATCCCCCTAGCTCCTGTGGTGACATTGCATCTGCCTCTGCTGGCTCTGTTCTGGCACTTAGGGCCATGATTTATTGTAGGGGAAGGGCACCAACAGCAGCATAGGGACAAGAGTGCAGGTGACACCCAGGGAATCCAACGTGAGGCCCAGACCCCTCCCAGCATAGGGACAAGAGCACACAGATGACACCCAGAGCAATCCGAGATGCCCAGGAAATCCAGCATGAGGCCCAAACCCCTCCCAGCATAGGGACAAGAGTGCAGGTGACACCCAGGGAATCCAGCATGAGGCCCAGACCCACTCGCAGCATAGGGACAAGAGCACACAGTTGACACCCAGAGCAATCCATGATGCCCAGGAAATCTAGTGTGAGACCCAGACCCCTCCCGGCATAGGGACAAGAGTGTAAGTGACACCCAGGGAATTCAGCATGAGGCCCAGACCCCTCCCAGCACAGGGACAAGAGCGCAGGTGACACCCAGGTGAATCCCTGAGGCCCATACCCTTCCCAGCAAAGGGATAAGAACACACAGATGACACCCAGAGCAATCTGTGATACCCAGGGAATCCAGCGTGAGGCCCAGACCCCTCCCAGGAGAGGGACATAGGATATGCTTAATTCTCAGGAGTGAGCTGTGACAACACGTGTGAAATGCCCACCGGGGAAGCTCATCAGAGGCTTCATGCCCAGGGTCACTGGGGTCTAATCACATAGGGTACCCCTTTGCCAGGCAGGTACCAAAATCCAGACCCCAGAGGGAAGGTGAGCTTTAGCATAAACCACCCTGTTCCTGTAGCTGGAGCTGTGAATACTCCCTAGCACTGGGTGGGACCCCAGCTCTCAGCCTAGGCTGGCTTTGCCTTCCAGGGGACCCTGGCCCCAGGCTACTCTGATAGCACTTTTCTGCACAGCAGCTGTTTTTCTCAGTGCTTCTGAGATTTTGTCCTTATTATTACTTTTCAGCAGCTCGGTGCTGATGTGCTGTGGTGCATTAGCCTGTCCTCACTCTGTTACAAAGCACCACCTGAGACTGGTAATTGGTGAAGAAAAGAGGTTTAATTGACTCACAGTTCCTCAGGCTCTACAGGAGGCCTGGCTGGGAGGCCTCAGGAAACTTACAATCATGGCGGAAGGCAAAGGAAAAGCATGCATGTCTTCACATGGCGGAGCAGGAGAGAGCACAAAGCGGGAAGGACTTTTAAACAACCAGATCTCACGAGAAGTCACTATCACAAGAACAGAGAACAGCAACAGAAATCCATCCCCACGATCCTGTCACCTTCCACCAGGAGCCTCTTCCAACATCAGGAATTACAATTCAACATGGGATTTGGGTGGGAATACAGAGCCAGATCATATCATTCTGCCCCTGACCCCTCCCAAATCTCTTGTCTTTCTCACTTTTCAAAACACATGCCTTCCCAACAGTCCCCCAGAGTCTTACTTAGCTCATTCCAGCATTAACTCAGAAGTCCACAGTCCAAAGACTTATCTTAGACACGGCAAGTTCCTTCTGCCTATGAACCTGTAAAATCAAAAACGAGTTAGTTAATTGCAAGATACAAATCGGTACAGGCGTTGGGTAAATAGACCCATCCCAAGAGGGAGAAATCAGCCAAAACAAAGGGACTGGCAGGTCCTGTGCAAATCTGAAGCCCAGCAGGTTACTCATTACATCTTAAAGCTCCAAAATAATCTGTTTGATTCCTTGTCTCATATCCAGGCCACACTGTTGCAAGGGATGGGCTCCCATGGCCTCGAGCAACCCCACCCTTGTGGCTCTGCAGGGTACAGCCCCTGTGGCTGCTTTCCTGGGCTGGTGTTGAGTGCCTGCAGCTTTTCCAGATGCTTCATACAAGCTGTCACATCTACCATTCTGGGTTCTGGAGGATAGTGGCCCTTTTCTCACAGATCCACTAGGCAGTGCCCCAGTGGGGACTCTGTGTGGGGGCTGCAACCCCACATTTCCCCTCTGCACTGCCCTAGCAGAGGTTCTCCATGAGGGCCCCACCCCTGTACAGACTTCCACCTGGACACCCTGGCTTTTCCATAGATCCTCTGAAATCTAAGCAGAGGCTCCCAAACCTCACCTTTTGCTTTCTGCCACCATGTGGAAGCTGCCAAGGCTTGAGGCTTGTACCCTCTGAAGGATTGGCCCAAGCTGTACCTTGGTCACTTTTAGCCACGGCTGGGACATGGGGCACCATGGCACCATGTCCCAAGGCTGCACAGAGCAGCGGGTCCCTGGGCCTGGTCCACAAAACCATTTTTCCCTCCTAGACCTCCAGGCCTGTGATGGGAGGGTCTGTGCAAGGTCTTTGAAATGCTGCTGACGTATTTTCTCCATTGTCTTGGCTACTAACATTTGGGGTCCTCTTTACTTAACAAATCTCTTCAGCCTTCTTTAATTCCTCCCCAGAAAATGGGTTTTTCTTTTCTACCACATTGCTGGGCTGCAAATTTTCCAAACTTTTACACTCTGCTTCCCTTTTAAATGTAAGTTCCAGTTTCAGGTCATTGTTTTGTTTATGCAAGTGAGCATAGACTTTTAGAAGCAGCCAGGCCACCTCTTGAACATTTTGGTGCTTAGAAATTTACCAGGTGCCCTAAATTCATCTCTCTGAAGTTCAAAGTTCTACAGATTTCTAGAGCATGGGCACAATGCTGCCAGTGTTTGCTAAAGTATAGCAAGAGTGACCTTTGCTTCAGTTCCCAATGAGTTCTTCATCTCCAAGACCACCTCAGCCTGGACTTCACTGTCCATGTCACTGTCAGCATTTGAATTACAGCCATTCAGCAAGTCTCTAGGATGTTCCAAACTCCTCATCTTCCTGTCTTTAAGCTCTCCAAACTGTTCCAACCTCTGCCTGTTACCCGGTTCCAAAGCCACTTCAACATTTTCAGGTATCTTTATAGCAATGGCCCACATTTCAGTACACATTTTTTGTATTAGTCTGTTCGTGCACTGCTGTAAAGAACTACCTGAGACTGGATAATTTATGAAGAAAAGCAGTATAATTGATTTTTCTCCTGAAAAGCAGTTCCACTGGCTGTACAGGAGGCATGGCTGGGGAAGCCTCAGGAAACTTGCAATCATGGTGGACGGCGAAGGGGAAGCAGGATAAAGAGGGAGAGAGAAGGGGGAGCTGCCGCATATTAAACAGCAGACCTCATAAAAACAGCAAGGAGGAAGGTCAGCCTCTCACCAGGCTCCTCCCCCGGCACTGGGAAATTAGACGTGAGATCTGGGTGGGAACCTTGAGCCAGACCGTATTGCATGATTGCTTTTCTTTAGGTTTATTCTCTTTGGGTTTTGCTCAGCTTCGCAAGCCAGATGCTGTCCTGAGTGAGAGGCTCGATGCGGATGGGGGGTGCCACTCCTCTGTGACCCCAGCCTGCGCTCCTGCCCTCTGGGTTGGCCAGCGGGGTTATAGCCTGGACCAAATGCAGACATTCTGGCTACAGTTTCTTCCGCATCACCCGCGCACTTGTTCTCTGGGACTCTGATTCTGTGTGTGGCCCTGCCCGTGTCCTGGACCGAGGCTGTGTCTGTCACCCTTGCCCTCTCACAGATGACCTGTGGCCGGCCTGTTCCATGGGGCTTTTGCTGCCAGTACTCATTTCTGTTCATCTCTGGAAGCTCCGCTGGCTTCCCTGTGTCACCTTCCCTTTCCTGCCTCACAGTCGGTGTCCCCTCCCTCTCGGAACATGGAGCACACCTGTAGTCACCATTCTCACACCCTGTCTGCTCACAGTCAGTGTCCCCCGCCTCTCGGAACACGGAGCACGCCTGTAGTCACCGTTCTCACACCCTGTCTGCTCTCACAGTCGGTGTCTCCCGCCTCTCGGAACATGGAGCATGCCTGTAGTCACCGTTCTCACACCCTGTCTGCTCACAGTTGGTGTCCCCCACCTCTCGGAACACAGAGCATGCATGTAGTCACCGTTCCCACACCCTGTCTGCTCACAGTCGGTGTCCCCCGCCTCTCGGAACACGGAGCACACCTGTAGTCACTGTTCTCACACCCTGTCTGCTCTCACAGTCGGTGTCCCCCGCCTCTCAGAACACAGGGCACGCCTGTAGTCACCGTTCTCATCCTGTCTTCTGATTCCCTCATCTTAGCTTTGATTCTCTCCTGGTTTGGGGCTGCGTCTTCCTTTGTGTGTGTGGGGATCGTTTACTGGATGCCAGGTGGAGTTTGTAGTTGACGCCATGGGGTGGTGGGTCTGCTTACACACCTTTGAGACATGCTGGCCTTTTTTCTGAGTCCAAGAAGTGGCTCAGACTCTGTGGGACCTTCCCCAGGCATTGTCAGGATAAGCCCAGAGCCTCCCCGGCAGAGGGTGAAGCCGGACCCCTGTCAGGCTGCACCTGTCCCAGGCTTGACTGGATGGCCTGGCTGGTGGGGCTCGGGTCACCACAGACCTATGTGCAGGCTCTTGGCATGTCCGGCGCACGGTCCAGGAGTGGGCTGAGAGCTCTCTAGGGAACCCGTCCTTTCTGTCTCTCAGCTGGATGTGCTCGGTCCCCCGTGACTGGCCTGGAGCCTGCTTCACGGTGAACCCTGTGGGTGCCAGTGTCTGCAGGCCTCTTGCACCCTCCATCCAGCTGTCTGGCCTCCGTGTGTTGAGGACAGGCCCATCCTGGGTTGTGGCCGGAGCCCTCCACGGAGTCTGTTTGTGGCATGACTTGGTCTGTGCGGTGCTGGGTCTTGCCTGACGCGTTGCTTAGCAGAGGACCCTGGGTGTCTGCCTTCCCTTCTGCTCACCGAGGAGGGGGATGTCCATCCTCTAGGCTTGTCCACTGGTCTGCCATGAGTCGTCCCACTCTGCCTGCAGAGCAGCCCCTGTCCTAAGTGGACAGGACAGATCGGGGCAGCCAGTGCTCTCCTGAGCTCAGCTGATGCGGCCATTTCTCTATGGACGCAGGAAAGGTGAAGAAGGAGCTGGACCCCGACGACAGCCACTTGAACTTGGATGAGACGACCAAGCTCCTGCAGGACCTACACGAAGCCCAAGCGGAGCGTGGCGGCTCTCGGCCCTCGTCCAACCTCAGCTCCCTGTCCAATGCCTCCGAGAGGGACCAACACCACCTGGGTAAGATGCCCCTACCCATGCCGAGTCCCCAGAGACCCCAGCACAGTCCGTGTGGCGTGTGGACAAGGCAGTGGGCAGCCTTTGAGTTGCGGAAAGACTGGAAGCTGCGGAGGCGACCAGGCTGTTGCGGAGTTGGGTTAGTTCTGTGACGGGCAGGTCGTGCCCGTGTCCACAGACGTCCGGGCCCAGCCTCAGGGTGCAGAGCGGGAGCTGGGTTGCGGGCCTGGCTGGACGCTGGATGACAGGCTTTCTGCCAGATTCCGTTCGCAGCTCTGTTGACCCCTGTGGCGTCTGTGGACAGTGGTTCCGGTGTTTCTGCTGCGGGGACAGTGTGGCTTCCTTGGCCATGTGTCCTGGAGCGGTTTTTTGGGGTTTTTTGTTCTCACGTATAAGCACTGAATCACTCTTTGAGCAGAGTGAATCTTGACAGTTTTTCACCTACAGAGGTTTAGCTCCAACTGTCTGGAAAACGACCAGTATTTTCAGTCCTATTAACCTTGTGATCAGGGCGTTAACAGTGCCTGGAGCAGGCCCTGGAGGGCCGTGGGTCAAAGTCAGAGGGCCCCGATATCCCAGTATGCCTTCAGGGAGCTGCCCTGGGGTCTGGGCTGTGTCTGAGGGACCCCTGGCCGAGGAGCTTTCTCTCCTTCAGGCGCAGCATAGGGGCTGTGTGCAGGGTCAGGCCCGGCCCCTTTGCTCCAGCTCTCCACACACAGCCCTCCCTGGGGGTGAGTGAGGTGCCCCGTGTCCTGGCAGTGGGTCATGAGGCAGTCACTGGGCTCATGAGTGCTGTGGGTCTGTCCTGTGTGTTGAAGTCCTATCTTCTGAAAATTGCAGGAAGCCCTTCTCACCTGAGTGTCGGGGAGCAGCCAGACGTAACCCACGACCCATATGAGTTTCTTCAGTCTCCAGAGCCTGCAGCCTCTGCCAAGACCTAGCTCTGGGCCAGCTTCAGCTCTTTTTTTTTTTAGTTTTAGTTTGCATGTGTGGAGTTTTTATCGTCAGACAAGGTCTTTTATCTTGTCCCCTTTGGGCTGTGGGAAGCAGCCCTGGGGAGGTCATGGTCATGAATTGTCTGTGGCATCGTGTCAGCAGAGAGTCCCTGTCCACAGCTCTGTGAGCCTGTGGTCAGGCTGCAGAGAGTCCCTGGACACAGCCCCATGAACCCTGAGTGGAATCACACATAAAAGCTGTATCCCTGTCCATACCCCGGGGGCCTGAGTGGAGTCACACGTGATAGGTGTGTCCAGGCTGCAGAGAGTCCCCGTCCACAGTCCCATGAACCCCGAGGAGTAGAGTCACACGTGAAGGGTGTCCCCGTCCACAGCCCCGTGAACCCCGAGGAGTGGAGTCACATGTGAAGGGTGTGAGGGCTGGGGTGAGGGCTGCTCCCCTGTTTTCTGTGTAACTGGTGAGCCTGAGAAAGGAGTGTATTCTGCCTGCCCGTTACCGTGGAGGTTCCATGTCCATAACACGTTTTCTAACTGGGTGTGCTTACTGGGTGCCCGTTTATATTAATCTCTGCAAAATACCTGAAGCACATCCGACTGCTCCCTGTACGCGAGGGTGCTGCGTCCTGCCCGCTGGGGGTGGTCCTCTGGCCCCGCTGTCATGCCTACAGGGACGTCGGTGCTCCTGTGAGCCCAGCAGCACCTCCTACAGGGCACCCTGCTCCAGGACCAAGTGAAGAAACCACACATTCCAGAGGCCGGGCACAGATGGGAGCTCTGTCATCCTGGGGACAGAGGCGTTTGTGACTGAAAAAGCCCAGGGGGCTGTGTCCAGCGTGCGGTGGCTGGGCTCTGACCACATGCGGCCACGGGGCTGACCCTCGCTGGCCATTGACAGTGGTGAGCAAGGTGGCCGGTGCTCTGTGGCCTGGGTAAGGGTTCTCAAGTCTTCTCCTGGGCCTGGTGGAAGGGGATGTGAAGCCATTGCCTCTGGACAACATGAGGAAGCCACAGCAACTGACTCACAGGAAGAGTTTATGAACAGGGCTCAGACATTGGGCAGAGCCTGGGCTGTGCAGGAAGCAGGCCCCATGGGCGTCCACAGAACTGCAGCCACCGTCCTGGCCCTGGATGCTGCCACGTGCACCGTTCCTGCAGCTGCCTGTAGGCTCTGCACCCCACCCAATTCTGGGTGGGTGCCCTGGCTGCACGGAGGCTGGGAAAGCAACATCCGGAGTCCCAAGCTTGGTGGAGTGGTGTGCCATGCCCTCTTCCACCAGGGCTCCAGAGGCCAGGATTCCCTCAACAGGACAGACGCCTTCTGCAGCCGGGTCCCGGGGTACGGCCTCGGGGAGCTTGGGCTAACGGGACAGACGCTTCCCGCAGCCGGGTCCCGGGGTACAGCCTCGGGGAACTTGGGCTCAGGAACAACTTGGCTTCTGAGAGCAGGTTGCTATGGAATCGGCTTCCTCCATCCGAGCTCTGAACACCCCTCCGTATCTGCTGTGAGTGGAGGAGCCCTCGCCGTCTGCTGGAGCCCTGGCTTAAACTTTCCAGCTCCAGGACCATGAGCCAAATAAACCTCATTTCTTTCAAGTTACCCAGTCTCTGGCGTTCTATACAGCAGCACAAAGAAGCCTGCATTGAGATGACACAGCCTGCCTCATGGTGGGGCGGGCGTGGGCGGCTGTCCTCTGGGTTCTGGG
>PVKP010035382.1:0-23350 GCA_004027715.1 Plecturocebus donacophilus | reverse complement strand
CCACCTTCTGAAGCCTGATTCTGTGAGTTCATCACACTCATCCTCCATCAGGCCTTGTTCTCTTGCTGATGAGGAGCTGCGATCCCCTGTAGGAGGAGAGGCATTCTGATTTCGGGTGTTCTCAGCCTTTTTGCACTGGTTTCTTCCCATCTTTGTGGATTTATCCACCTGTCGTCTTTGTAATTGCCGACTTTCAGATTGGGTCTCTGAGTGGACATCCGGCTTGTTGGTGATGAAGTTTTTTCTGTTTCTTAGTTTTCCTTCGGCGGACGCCCCTTCCCCACAGAGCTGGGCCTTCCTTGGTTCAGCTGTGCTTGTTCTCAGTCCTCAGCGCTTCCAATTGCTGTTCTCCTTGTGGGGATGGGACCAGCGGAGCCTGACTAAAAGGGCACCCAGTCCCGTATACTTCGCACCGAGAAGCACCGCGCCGGCCAAAAGAGTTGCGCTGTCGACCCGTGTGGCTCCTTCACCGGGAATCTCCCAGTTTTTGGGCATCAAAAATTCGTCTGCAATTGCGGGATCCACTCACTCTCTGTGCTTTCACTGGGAGCTACAATCCTGAGCTGCTGCTACGTGGCCATCTTGGATCTCTCTCCCTGTTCTGTTTTTATCTTCAAGAGTCCATCACCTCTGGCCTTCAAGTGTGTTTGTTGATTTTAACTTCAAAATTAAGAGAGTATAGTAGAAATCCCATGGTTATATAGCATAACAGGACACGTAGGAGAAAATATTAACTACATCATAATCTGATACAAGGTGAAAATTCTGTTATTTGGACATGCTATTGTTTAAACATGAATAATATATACATCCTATAGAAGACTGTCTAAAGATCATAGGTAAACTTGTGGTTAAATGCAGCTAAGTGTATTTTTAGTAATTTTTAAGTGTATAATTTGGTGGCATTAAGTGTAATTGTGTCATAGGTACATAGATAATTGTGTCTAAGTGTCACTGTATCATTGGTATGTAAATAATTGTGTCTCCTCAATTATCAAGGATTCTTTGCTTTTTCTAAATTAGATTATTTTTACTTGGTACTCATTTCCCATACATTTTCCTTTATCTCAGAAATGGTCAAATATTAGTTCAATCATTTCCTGTGAAATTATCCCTGGGAGCAAGTAGAAGTTCCAGAAAACTGTGAATCAGTGGTTTGATTCCTCTAGGTCACGTAACTTCCCTACAGCAGTGCAAAAGATTGAGGGTTTAAAATTGATCAGACAAACAAACGAACAAGCAAACACACTTTGAACAATGCCTTTTAAGTGAATTCCCTACTACCCCTGAAGAATAACTACAACAAATTTTCATTTCAAAAGATTCTGATAGTTGTCATGACTTCTACATGTGTTACTCAATGTATACAGTGTACTTCATTATTCCCCTATTAACACAGGAAGATTAATGTCACTGTCTTCAGCTTGGAAGGTTTGGTTATGTCATTTCCATGATCCTATTTATGTTTCATGTACTGTAACTATCATTTTAATTTGCTGTTTTCCTCATTTTAGATTATTATTAATTGTAACATGTCTGTCAAATTTCACAGAATTTTAATGAGATATTTTATATGAAGTTTCTTTGATTACTTATACTAAAAAGGAATGCTTATACTTTTTATTTTAAGAAGTTTGAAGTATAGTAAAACACAAGATCAAGAGACTCAATTTGAAGCTGATATGCCCACTTCCCAATTTACTTGAAAGTAGAAGTGGTGAACTTGGGTCAGATAGGAAACATGTATGTTTACAGTGTTTTATACATATGAAGATTTTGCACACATATCTAGATTTTAAAAAATATGTCAACTTTCAACTTACATTTAGTAAAAATCTGGAGCTGGGGACGAACTGCTTTTTGGTGGGACTCTCACTTACTAGTTTCCCAGAGTTTGCTTCATTCTGTACTGAGACCTACAACCACTCCACTCAGTATCCTGTCAGCTGCAGAATTCTAAGCATGCAATCCTTGTTTTAAAGATATTAACCTGGATTGGAGAAACATGGACAGCTTACTATATCCTATTCCTTTCACCTATATATGACAGAATAGATACAATATTTCAAAACTGTCTTTTAAATATTTGTATTTGCTGGTTAAAAAATCATGACACTGTATGAATATTGAAAGATAAATAAATATAGTTCTCTTGCCACTTGTACATATCTATGTGTATATGGGTGTGTATAGATATGGATGCAGAATCCTGGTAAAAGCTTCAAAGATGAAAAAGAATGAAATTTTAACATGGTAAGAAGTTCTTTGTCCAAATCTCCTGATGGGCTTTTCAAGACAGAAATTTGGCGTTTGTGCATCCATTTCTGTTACTAACACAGTGTACAAAGAGCTATATTCTAGAAAATACTCCTTTTTGGAAAAATGATGAGTCTCATTGTGTGACTGAAATTAATTTTTTTCTTTTTTTAAAATTTATCTGCTTAAAGCAGTTATAAAATTGCTTATGCAATCAAGATGCTGGTGGTTTGTTAGTTTTCAAAAGACAAACTGTGTTTGAAATAACTATTTCCCAATTATGTTATTGAAGTTGAGCACATCTTAGTTCCTCCTACTTTTTCCATTTTATCTGAAAGATATACCTACTTCCTTTTACAAATCTATATTGAATAGTCTGTGAATACAAACTGTGAACATTAACCCTTTGAATCAGAAATATCCTGTAAGAATAATCAAAGGTCTCACTGTGAACAGAATTATTTTAAGTTGTTCAAGCTATGTAAACAACTATTAAAAAACTTATATTTCATTTAAGATCTGCATGTTCATGTGGATAGTTAAGACAATATTGATAAGTCCACAATTCATGAATTGGATAGTTTATTTTTGTATACTATAAATGCATTCTAAATACTAAAGACATATTCATCACTCAAGTAAATGCAAGAATATCCATCCAAGCATAGTAGAAAGCACAAAAAAGTTTTCCGAGAAATCTATTTTAAATTAATAAATTTTTCTTTTTTTCAGAAGACAGGTTTCATGGGCATAGAAATTCTATCATTTTCCTTGTCATTTCATCTCCAATGCCTGACACATTATTGTGATAATTATCACAATAATTCAGACTTTTTCATTATTATTATATCTGTTATGGTGATCTTTCATATTACCATTTTAACTGTTTTGGGGTGCTATGAACCATGCCAGGTTGCAGTGAGCCAAGATTGTACCACTGCACTCCAGCCTGGGCAACGAAGAGAGACCCTGTCTCAAAAAAAAAAAAAAAGGAAAAGAAAGGAAAAAAAAAAGAAAAGAAATTGCCACAGCCACCCCAATCTTCAGCAACCATGTCCTGATTAGTCAGCAGCCATTAACATCAGGGCAATACTTTCACCAGCCAAAGATGATGGCTTGCTGAAGCTCAGATGATTTTCATACTTCAGATATTGAATTTTTAATCCTAGAGCTCCATTTTTTTCTTTAGTCTCTATCTCTATCCCCAAATTACCTCTCTTTACCCATTATATTTAGAATTTCCTGTAAATTCTTTAAATATATACTATTATTATTTAAATATCTTTTATGGCAATTCTAAGATCTAAATTATCTATTGCTCTATTTATACTGACTATATTTTTGTTGACTTAGAATTACAATTTCCTGTTTATTCATGCCAAATAATATTTCATTTCATATTGAACAATGTGCATGATACTTTAGAGTTTGGACCCATTATATCTCTCTCTGAAGAGCACGGGGTTTGTTTTAGTAGGGAGTAAAATTAGTGGTGGATCACCTTCATTTTTTAGAATTTTTAAGCATTATTAATACCATACATGTATACTTAATCCAGGAATATGATGCTTACTTCTAGCTTTGGGTTATTCTGGGTTTTCAGTGAAAGGCCTGCTGTGTTGATTAGATCTCTTTAACTTTATCTCAATAAAGTTTGGGATTTGATCTCAAACTTTATCTCTCAAATGCTAGATAACTACCAAATCTGCTCAGGTCTTGCAGCCTTTATGGTGAGTTTTGCTGGAGTTTTTGGGGTTCTCCTACTGTGTTTTCAGTTGAGCATCAGCTGAGAATATTAAAGGAATATGTGGATTTTAGGATTTCCCTCCTTTCAGTTTTTTCTTATATCAGCATACATTTGCAGCCTCATAGAAGCCTTGAGCTCTGATCTTTTATGCCAACAGAACTTCTGTTTTCTACTTGTGCCTTATCTCCCATGCAGTACACAAACTAAAGCATGCCCTAGGATAAAAACTGGATTTATATCAATCTCACCGAATTTACTTACTTTATTATAAGGTTGTTCCCTCACAAGGTTCTGTCCACTTTCGGCTATTTTCTAATGCCTTCAAACAGTTTCATTTTTTAAAATGTTTCTCTCCTAGACTTTTATAAATATTTTTGGCAAGAGGGTTTGTGTGATATATGTTACTGTTCCTTCACTGAAATCCATCTGTGGGTAAGGGGCTAAGAAAAACTTTTCCTTCCTGCATGATAATATGAGCTTTAGTTAGGTTTCTAGATCTCTTCTCCTAGAAACTTAAAAAGGAAGGACATGTTATTAACAACATTGGTTAAAATTAAAATGATCACAGATTGGCAAATAGCATTTATGCTGAGAGAAACTCTAAGTGAACGATAAGTGATTATGGCAGAGTTATACTGTTGGGTTTCTTTAAGGGTGATGATTCTTGTAACTGGACGTGTGCTTCCAGGACCCCCATAAGTTATGCCTGTAAGTTTACAATACATTTTTTCCTGTGGAACATGAAGCTTTTAAGCCAGGCTACCTCTTGCACTTGACAATTGTAAGTTTTTTCTCATGTCTGAACTGTCTCTGTATGGCTGTGTGGATTGCTATGAGGACCACTCTACTTAATGCAGAATGCTCCACACTGCCCTTCTGAGAAGCTGTATGTCCTGTCTCATATCCTCCTAAGTGAATTTGATGCCAACGTGACCCATTCTTTTTTGTGAATGAATGTGAAATTGAACCTGAAAAGATTCCCAGGTCTGCATTGCACCCATTCTCCTATACTGTTTTAAAATTGATTTTAAATGCTTATGTATGACCATATAAAGCATTTGAAATTGTGAAGATCAGAACCCTAAGATTATTATGTGTGTTTTAAATTTGAAAGCCCTTTTCATTTTTATTTTTTGTTTTGTTTTCACTACACATAGTAGTGAAAACAAATAAATAATTGCTTTAGTCATCCAAATGTGGCATTTATATAAGGCTTTTAGATTAATATCTCTTTAGATAAGTTGTATTCTTCACTATAAAATGTCATATTAAACATGCTCCTATTCTACGAGAATATTTATCTGGAGAGTATTTATATAGATGCAAACATAAAATGACTTCTGTTTTTTCTAAGAAATAATTTTAGGAAAAATCTCTCTTATGCTTTGATATAAATACATTTCTATTTATTTCTTGTCATACATAGAAAGTGTTTATTTTTTTCAGGAAATGAGAGGTTTATTAAAAGATAATCACATTATTTACTAAAGAGAATATATATTTGACTTTTCAAAAGTAAATTTAAAAATTCCTTTTATACATCTATCAACATCTGTGGAAACTTCATCTCCATTTTCTGTTCTGTAGTCTCTGGCATACACTATAAATATGAAATGGCTTCATTCACATACATTTTAATCTGCAATCTGAAATATTAAAGTACAAAGACAAGGTGGAATGTCAATTGTGGTGACTTTGTTTCAGATTTCTGATAATATAAAAAATGTGCAGACATTAAACTCAATTATAAACCATAAAGCGAGTTTAGTTTGTATTCATAATTAAGATACTAAGAATTTTATTTAACTCTCTTCAGTGTTTTTCCTGATATGGAGAGGTTTGGATCTTACTATACCTTTAGACACATGTGAGTTTCTGGGGCTGAATGGAAAATAAGCTTGCTTGCTTAGAGTGGGAGGATGGACAGGTGAAAAGAAGTTACAGCAATTTCTATGGGCTCACCAATGCTATTCACATATTGTTTTATTACCTAGATTGGTTTGGGGTGAGTGTATACTAGAGCACTTTTAAAAGGTCAGCGAATACAGTAAGTGACAACTGTTATTTTAAAAATTGTGTGTGAAAGTAGTCTAATTGTATTGATCATTTAGCTGCAGAAATGGCCATACAGTGGACCATAAAGAAAAGTGTGTCATATTAAGGAACTAGGCTTTAGATTTGGGCAGCATTGGTAATGGGCAGAGCACTTCATTAAGTATTTGAAAAGAGAATGTTTTCATGGGAAGAGAGTTTGTGTCTAGTGATGTGTTTAGTCATGCGATGTGATTTTTCTCAGACAGTGATGGTACATGCAGTATTAAGTATTAACACAATGTTAAAGACAAATTGGCCATAATCCTCACCACTGAGTGGTTTGCTATTGAAGGGAACTCATGTACAAATGAGCAAGGGGTTTTCAGAGCACAACTGTGGTGCTGATTAATTCTATTTAATAGGACGTCTTCTGAGAGGAGGTGGCATCCAGGGTTTATTAATGAAGGATCAGGCAAATAATTCACATGAATTCTAAGCATCATTCCAAGGTATACTTGAAAATCTCATACAGCTGTTAATAAGAAGAAAATCTTTTACAACAATAAATACTTTTAACCCCCATAAAGATCTTTGTAAAGATAGAAGCTCCTTCAGGTATTCATTTTGTCAGCAAATATTTGGTCAACTACTAGGTGCCAGCAACTATTATAATTACTGAAAATACAGTCGGACACATGATAAGCACTCTGTCCTCATGAAACTTGTATTCTAACGGGAGAGACAGATGATAATTAGCCAAAAAGAAAATGAATCATGATATAATTCCAAATTCTGATGAATAATATGAGTAAGAGAAGGCAGGGTAAAGAGTTGAGGTCTACTTTAGCTAGAATAATCAGGGAACCCCCTCTAAAAAGAAGTCATTTGTAAGTGAGGCTGAATGATGAGGAGACAGTCAAGTGAGGTCATGGGGAAGAGTATTGCAAGCAGTGTGAACAACACATTTAAGGATGTACTTACATTGCCTGACTTTATACTTTTGCACTGATAGTTTTGAACTTTTAACTTTGGAATCAATTAACCTTAAAACTTTAAATACTTCGTTTCAAAAAGTTTTTTTCCTAAGGCTTCTTTTCTTTTGGACTGGCAGCTCTTATACAAACAAAGTCATTTCTCTTTCGCACTAATTATTCTCTGTCTCTTAATCACTGACTAATTACCTCTATTTGAAACAGATTTTTTTCAGTATTCATGAAGAAGTAAGTGGGAGTGCTGTATGAATTAAAGGTGCTGTTTCTTAGAGCATAAGATGACAACAGAAGGATTCAAGAAATGTCTAGCTTTCTTTTGTCCAAACTCAGCTATTTTGACAATTTTGCATATTATTATTCATTTTTCACTGATTCCATATTGAAACCATTAGAATAATTACATTAAAATAATTCACCTTAATTTGAAGTATGAGTTATTGTATTTAAACCTAACGGTGGTTATCTGTGATTTTTACAAGTTGGAGAACCAACGATTTGGGAAATGAGGGATCACATCTATATTATAGGAAAATAAATGGAAAAAAATTATAGAAAAAAACACTTTGTGAAAGTGTTTTTTTCTTATTAGAGGCAGGAATTGAACATTGAAAGTTATACTTTTCAATACATATGTTCTTTATATTTAATTACAGATTTTGAAAAATTTTCAAGGTAAATATATGAATGTTTTAGATAAACAGATATTTAGCTTATATATAACTAAAATATGTATATGTAGCAATTGCTATTCTAACCAAATATTAAGGGAAATTAAATGTAAGTAAAACACATAGCCATAGTATTAATTATAAAATTATGAAACCAAAATGTATGAATAGGAAAATGTATAGAATCATCTAATAAAAATGTTTTGAATGTAATAGTTTCTTTATTTTTCTGCCATCTTACCAGTGCAAAAAGACATTTTGGATTTCTCAAAGCATGTAGGTCAGATCAAGGCGGAAATTTGTTCAGTTATTTAATACTACCCATGAATCCTTTGTGTTTTCAAGGAGATTGGCTAACAATACTACTTCAGAAACTGAAAACTTCTTAAATTAGATGAGAGATTCAGTTGTTAGAAGCGCTACCCTATTACATTCCCAGAAATCTTACAGGATGTTTCCTGAACAATTGTTCACATTTGCAATTCATTTGTAAAAATATGCTTCATTTTGTTTTGTCGAGGTGGGGTCTCACTATGTTGCCCAGGCTGGTTTCAAACTTCTAAGCTCAAGCCTTCCACCTGCCTCAGCCTCCCAAAGTGTTGGAATTACAGGTGTGAGCCACTGCACCTGGCCAAAATCTGTTTTTAATGAAAGGGAAATCTCAGAAGAGAGCACTGGTAAGAGAGGCAATTGGAATTTAAAAGCAAATTGCCTTAAGTAAGGAAAACAGTATGGCAGACTAGGTAAGGCTCAGCATCATTGTGAGGAAGGTGCTGTCAACACAGGGCAAGGAATTATGCTCAACTCTGCCCTCCCTGGCCACTCCAGTAATCACATGATTTAATATGCTCTTGAGCAAGCTGTAGACCATTTATATTTTGGGGAAAGGAGAGTTTTCAAGTATAGAGGAGGATTTTCTGTCATTAAAAGCTCTGCCTATTAGAAATGCTCTTGGCACCCAACAATAGAAAGATTAGACAGAAAAACAAGAAATGAATTATTAGTCTCAAACAATAAGGAGTCTAGAGTTACATAGTCCAAGCCTAATACAATGGCTCATTGATATACTTAGGAATGCAGGATCTTTCCATCTTTCTTGTTCTTCATCCTAATAATATGTAATTTTGTCCTTATGCTTTTGGTCTCACGGTAGCAAGAAGACCATTGCACTTCCTGAATCTCATCTACATTTCAAACAAAAAGAATGAAGAAGAGGAAAAAGCTGAGGGTAGTCTCTGAATTCTTTTCTGAAAGCTCCACCTATTGGGGATGGATTGCAATTTTCTTGTATTCTTTGTTTCCTTAAAGCTTCTACCCATTGGGGATTTCAAATTCCATCTATTGAACAGGATTATTTGGTCACAGGGACACCCTTAGCTCTAAAGGAGTATTTGATGTTCATTTTAATTGTGTATCTTTCTGCTGTTCTTAAGGAAAAAATGGAAAAAGGATTTTGGATAAGTAGTGAGTGATATCTTTTGAAATGTAACCAGAAGCTCTGCAGGTCTACAGTTCTTTGATAAAGCCAACTGTGAGACACAGAAGGAAGGACATTTCCCTATTGACTGAAGAAAACTGTATGCAGGGTCAGTGGTTGAGAGGATGCATCAGCAATATAGGTAATGGCAGTGGCCCAAGGGTTGTGATAATCAGCAGTGGTCCAGGAGTCCCAGACTGCAGTCAGGCCAGAGATTGGCCTGTGTGGGTGATACAGTGACAATGAACAGTAGAGCCAAAAGGGGGCATTGACAGTGGACATCAGGGCAGAGAGAGAGCAAAGTGGAAGCTAATAACTCACTGGATGCATGATCTTCTTCCATACCCATGGGAGTGTTCCAGAATAAAATCTTGATAACTCAGGATTCAGAGACTTGTGGGGCATAGAGTGAACATTATCTTTTTTGAAAATTTTTAAGAAAATCTTAAGAAGTAGATTCTAGGCAAACACTTGTCTTCCAGCTAGTTGAGTGAAAGAAGGCTTGATGTACTAATATCTTCATTAACAGATTAATCTTAGGACATTCTATTTCATCTATGATTTTATTAATTTAAAAACATAGTGTTTTGTTACTTTGCCTTTCATCTTTCATCAGTAATTTTTCCTTCATATCAAAGATGTTGACATTTTTCGTATACAATGGTTATATTCCTAGAGAAGTAAACACAACTAATACAATTAAAAAGAGATAAAGAGCCAAACTCACTATGGTTAATATTAGTTAATATTTGTTGACCAATTACCATATTTCATGTATTATGGTAAACACTTTATATGTGTTTTTATTTGATCCTTGGAACAAGCCTGAGAAGTGTGTTTTATTGGTAACATTGCTTTACGGAGGTAAAAAAGTTTTGAGAGACTAAGTAATATGCCATGGCTATGACTCTGCCAAGATATGGACCTGGTATTTGAATCTAGGCATTCTGGCCCTAGTTCTCTGCCTCCTGGTATGGATGGATGGTTAGCAGTATAAGTGTAAGTAAGACTTTTCTCCTGCTGCTAATACTAGTGCAAGTTTGAGAGTCAGTGTTTCATATATAATACATATAACAGTACCTTTCAAAATAATTTTTTTCACATGGACTTCTATTGCTATTGAGTTATGAAGGTTTTCTTCATTTTCCTTTTGTAGAAAAATGTAACTAGAACAAATGTAAGGAGGACATTAAGTACTCCCTAAATGTAACTGTTACTGGCATGTTTGTCTTAGGATTTTTAAAAAAATATATGGAAGGGCTGGGCATTTCATGCATAGTGATGTGATACAAAAAATCAGAGTTTCATTATTAGGACTTGGTATATATCTTTTGTCTGAAATCCCTATTTTTTCCTAGGCCTAAGTCAAACACAGAGACACAGTTTGTGAAATACATTGTGCTTATGATAAATGTGAAGCAGCTAGCACTGTGGATGAGCTAGCAAGTGCTGGGGAAGAGAGATTGCCTTCCTTTAAAACCTGTTCAGCTTTTAATGGTGGTGTCACCTTGGACAAGTTTTGTGACCTCTTGCATCTTCAACTGAATTATTTGTAAAATAGGGATGAAAATAGTAACTACTGAAAGGGTCATTGCAAAAGTTAAATTATTTAATCAATGCAGGACATTTTGAGGAATGTTAGGTGCAAAAACTGTGCAATAAGTTCTACCTATTATTGTATCTAGAAAACCCAATTTTGGTCTTATAAGAACGATTAACCTTCCTGCCTCCTGGGGCTTCCTGAGGTCATATAATAAATCAGGAAGAAATGATAGCCTCCATGCTCCTTACTCACCTGTATTTCACCATGTATCCCTATGTTTTTCTTCAACTTAATTACTTAGGTAGAATGATACTTATAATTCAGAATTCTCAAAATCTTGCCCCACATGTGCTTGGATTGCATTGCAATAAAAGCATAATGTGTTGAATCAAGATAAAGAAAAAAGTCTCTCAAAGGCAAATTAGATTAAGAGAGTTCAAGAATCTTGACTACAATTGCTAGGTATGGTTCACCTAATCTAAATATCCATCTTGGAGGAATTCTTTAAGTTGTTACTTTTTGAGATAAAATGATTGGATCCACACTCTGGAATGCTAATATTGTATAGCAACTATTATTACAAGTGACAGAAGTCAATATAAGCTAAAGCTGAAGGAAAAAAAAATCAATTACCTACCATTGTTAGTTGTATGAATATGATATTGTCTTACAGAACCAAAATTTGACAGGAATATAACTGGTCCTCACCGGAGACTACTAGGAGGAAGCAGGCAACTCTCAGGAACGCAAGGCACTTTCTCTCTTACTCTCAACTTGTCTTCTGCCCATCTACACCTGCTTAGTTCTCCTTCCTCAGCAGACCAGCTTTCTCTGGATCTGAAGACTCACAACAGAGAGGATAAATGATTACCCATGGCTTTCAAATGTGCTCACTATATTCTGTACACAGGTATAACTATAACTCTGTCTCTTACCTTAATTCCAGATTCCCAGATGAAGCTTTCTGATTGGCACAGCTTGGTCAGGAGCCCAATAAGGAGGTCAAAGGATAGGGCCATATTAGAAAAAAAAAAAGTTAAGGCAGTTGTTTTGTACTAAATGAATGGCTCAACAATTTATATAAAAGTGCTCTACTATCCATATGCAGTACATTATAAAAATTGACCACCAGGTTCTGATACAGTAATCTAAGGGACCTTTTCATGATGGATTGATGGAAGACTTTAGCTTAAAACAGCTAAGAAAATATTTTGAGTCAGTCTGGATTTTTTGACGTTATTCAAGCTTTGTTTATTTCCTGTTTGCCTTGGGATCCTCTTATTTTTTGCTTTTTTTTTTTTAAATCAGGGCTCCCATGATACATTTTATAGGAAATTAATATTTTTGGTATATATGTATGTTCAAATTTATTTTAAATACCATGTCTTTATCAATGATAATGCTATGGAGACTTTGCTCTAATAAAATTGACAAAATGCCCAACACTAGTTACTTATCCATAATATTTACAGCCCTTTCCAACTTCTTAATGTCATTCTAAATTCATAATTAAAAAAAAATCTATTTGTTTGACCCTGCTCCTTCTACCTGTATCTTGACTCTTGAAAATATTTTGAAAAAAAGAACAGCTGCTTTTTTTGTGTCTAGCAGTCAGGTTACAAGCAAGGAGGAGATGACACATTCAAACTAGGTAACTGAAGACAAACAGATTATTTACACTGGAAGATGACAACCAGGAATGATGCAGCATCTAATGGCAAAGAGGGCAGATATCACTCACAGGCTTGAAGTGGAAAAAGAAAGGAAAGGTTAGAGGAGTCTGGAGAGAAAGCTCTATGAAGAGCTTCACCTAACCCCAGTGACCTGAAAGGAGGCAGCCAGGGAATAAACAGAACTTTTCTCCCATCCCACACTATGATCTTCCACTAGTACTATGATCACTATGATTACTATGATTCGATTCAATGGAGCCCGGTGGCAGGTGAGTCAGTTGATGGAGTTCATACAGGCTGACCTTTGTTCAGGGACAGAAGAGTGGAGAGGGGGCAAAAGATCTGGACAAGCAAGTGAAATATATTCAGTCCAGGGCTGAAATGTAAAACCACTTGCACTCTTTTCCTTGTCATTTCTTCCCCCACAATATCTAAATTGTCAGAAATGTAAATTATGTTGTATTTAATATGTTACCTACACAAACAGATACTAGCCTCGTTTGATACATTTTATATACTACAAATTTTAATTCTTACCTGATTATGTTGACCTAAGCCATCTGAATCTTCGCATCTGAATGTAGGCATTTCTAGATACATTACCTGGAATGATCCTTTAACTTTAGGATACTCGCCGTTGTCAAAACATGATGCTGAACTCATTCTGTGCTCTTTGATAGGCACATAGTGTCATAACTGTGTGTCTTTAAAGTGAAGGCTCTGTGAATGTGCTCTTCTGCTCCAGCCTTAATTTTGCTCAGTCAACATTCTTTGATAAGGTAATAGAAGGATCATTGATAATTTTATTGCTTCTCGCTAGTGGGAAGATTCAGTTTCTTTTTGGAATTTAAGCTGAAAACAGATCTACATTATGCAGCACCATGGAAACTTTTGTGTAATGTAGAAGGGTGTTGACATTTAATCAATTCAAGCCCATTGTGTTTCTATATAAGCTATGAAATATCCATCCACTGCTCTCTCCATCTTAACCCATTAAGGAGCTCAGGGGAGGTCCTGTTTAATCGGTTATGCTGAACACTATTGGAGCTATGCAGGCTCTAGTAACAAAGCATAAATTCAGGTAGGCAAGAAGATGCATTCCCAGGAGTGTCCTGGTGTTTATTGCTTTGGTTTATTATGGGTCATGACCTGCAGTTATGGCCATATTATCCCTATAAGGATCATTTCAGGGGCCCCCACTGGGATTAGATATGTGGGAATCTCCAGGAATTATGAATGACATATTCTATTCTGCAGTCTTCTGTTATTTTGTTATTAATATGTGGTTACTGACTTCCTATTATTAGAAGAAACTCATGCTACGTGCTGGTCTTGTTCTCTTAAGAAGAAAGTGAGTGCACTCTTCATCATAAGATCACAGTTCCATTTTTCATGGGCTGCTGGCTACATAAATTATTTTGGGTTGTTTCCCATGACAGGCACATTTAGTGAATTAATCACATACAACGGAAAGAAGTAATCTGCAATATTTTTCATAGATATATGAAACAGGAAGAAGGTATAGAGATTTCTGCTGTACTCTGTGCCTCCACACGTCTGGACTTTGCTATTTGTTAAATCCTTCACCAGCACAGTACATTTGCTATAATCAGTGAAACTACACTGACTCATCGTCATCCAAAGTCCATCGTTTACATTATGGTGTAATGTTGGTGGTGGTGTGTATTCTATGGGTTTGGATAGATGTATCATTATAGGTTAATTGTTATAACACATCACCATGGTATTATTCAGAATAGGTTTATTGCCCTAAAAACTCTCTGTGCTCTACCTATGCATTCTCTCATCCCCAGTCTTCTGGCAATCACTAATCATTTTACTCTTTCCATAGTTTTGCCTTTTTCAGAGTGTTACATAGTTGGAGTCATACACACTTATTAAGACACAAAATGCAGAAAGCACTAATAAAAAAGCAAAACATTTATACATTGGACTTTACCACCACCACCCAGAGCAACCCCTTTCTGATTTCTATCAATCTGTATTGTTTTGTTTTAAAAATATATGTAAGTTAATTATATAGTATATATTGTCTAGTGTCTGGCCTCTTTTGTTTAAATGTTTATGAAAAAATTTTTTTTTTTTGAGATGGAGTCTTACTCTGTCACCAGGCTGGAGTGCGGTAGCACAATGTCAGCTCACTGCAACCTCCGCCTCCTGGGTTCAAGCGAGTCTCCTGCCTCAACCTCCTGAGTAGGTGGGACTACAGGCATGTGCCACCAAGCCCAGCTAATTTTTGTATTTTTGGTGGAGACAGGGTTTCACCATGTTGGCCAGGATGATCTCGATCTCTTGATCTCGTGATCCACCTGCAATTTATCTGTATTATCATATGGCATGCATTTGTAACAATATCTTTTGAGACATTCTCCTATTGATGGACATTTGAGTTATTTCCAGTTTTAGGCTATTGTGCCCATATTTATTTGTTTGTTAGTATTTTTGCTGTTGAACTGCAAGAATTATTAATATATTCACTATACAACTACTTTCTCAGACATATGTAAAAGGAATATTTTTCCTACTACGTAGTTTTACATATTGTCTTAATGTGATTTCTTGAGAAAAAGTTTTTAAAGATGAAGTCCAATGTATAGATTTTTTAAATTTTTGATTAGTGTTTTAGTATTTGTTCAAAGAAAGCTTTATGTCAGAATATTTTACTCATAGTCCATAAAACTTGTAGCAAATTACAATATTTTATTTGCTATCAGTTATTTATTTCCTCTCTCTTTTTTGTAACATGATAAGTCTCTCTAGAGGTCTATGAATTCTATTAATTTTATTTTAAAAAAACTACTATTCGTTTCATTGATTTTTCTCCATTATTTGTCTATTTTGTTGAGTAATGAAACAATTCACTTCCATCTTTATTATTTCCTTTCTCCTACTGACTTTGGTTTTAATTTGCTTTTCTCTAGTTTCTTAGGGTGGGAGTTTAGATGGTAAATTTTTACCTCTTTTGTGGTTTCTAAATATCTGAACTATAAGTATTTTAAAGCTATATATGTCCCTCTAAGAAACGTGTCACTGTGTTCCCCACATTTTGTTGCATCTTATAATTCTTCAATTAATATATTTTTCCACTTCTCAGATAAATTCTTCTTTTATCCATGAGTTATTTAGAAGGATATGCTTTATTTTCCAAATATTTGGAATGTCTAGATATCTTATTGTTATTGAGATCTAATTTAATACAGTTGTGATAAGAGACTATACGCTGCATGATTTCAATTTCTTGATAATTATTGATACCTTTTATAGCTGAATATGTAGTTTACTTTGGAAAATATTTATGAACACTTGAAAGAAGTATGCATTATGTGGTTAGTGCTGTGTAGTGATCTGCAAAGACAATTAGGTATAGATAATGGTAGTGTTGTTTACCTCTTCTTTATTCTTACAGATTTTTAAAAATCCATTTGTCCTATCAATTACTGAAAGATATGTGCTATAATCTTCAATGATAAATGTAGAGTCTTTTATTTCTTTTAATTCAGTCAATTCTTGTATTTTTGAAGTTCTGTTAGTGTATATACTTTTAGTCTTGCCACTTGTTGTAGATACATTAATTCTTGTGTTATTATATGGTGCACATTTCCATGTCTATGTCTTTAAGTCTATTTTGTGTTACATTAATGCAGCTAAGCCAGTTTTCTTCTATTTAATCTTTGTAGTGCATAGGTTTTTCTGCCTTAATTTTTTAACCCATCAATGTCTAAATTCAAAATGTCCTTATTTTAAAACATGCTCTCTAATACTTTAAGCATACTTTAATCACACAGTTGAATGAATACTCTTAGACTTTTAATTGAAAAGTTTGTTCCATTTACATTCAGTATAATAATTAATGTGTTGGGTTCAAGTCTCCCAACTTGGTATTGGTTGCATATTTATCCTATTTGTTTTTGTTTGTCTGTTCAGGTATTCTGTTTTCTTAAGTAAACTAAATATTATAAATATATTACTTTTAGCCTATATTGATAATTTAACTAAACTTTATTGTGTTATTTTTTCAGTAGTTGCTCCTGTCTTTAAGTTAGAGAATTAAATATTATTATACAGTAGAATCAACATTTTAGAAACTTAGGGTAGCATTATTTTATTTGCTTTCTTGTCCTATTATTCATTCTTAAAGAATTGGAGTCCCATCTTGTGCTACTTTTCTTCAGAGTAAAGTATTTTTGTTTTTGCTTTTGTTTTAGTATTTCTTTAATACAGGTGTATAAAGATGCATCCTCTAAACTTTTGCCATTCTGAGGTTGTCTTTATGTTACCTTAATTTTTGAAAGATATCTTCAATGGATATAAAATTTTAGGTTGAAACTTTCTTTCTTCTAGTACTTTGAAGATTTATTTTTATTGTCTTGTCTTCTTGCCTCCATTATTTTACTTAGGAAAGTCATCATGCATAATACTTTGCCCTCTTAGTGTGCCATTGTCCTCTGGGTGCTTCTAATGTTTACATTTTATCTTTGTCTTTTGTTGTTTTCATTATAATGTGCTTAGGTGTGCTTTTGTTTGTTGGTGGTGGTGGTGAGGCATGTGATCTCGCTATATTGCCCAGGCTGGAGTGCAGTGACTTTTCACAGGTGTGATCATAGCCACTGCAGCCTCAAGCTCCTGGCCTCAAGTGATTCTCCTACGTCAGCCTTTCCAGTAAAGTGTAGTTTTCTTTTTATTTGCTCTGATTGAGGTTAAATAAGATTCTTGAAGTTGAGGATTATCAGTGTTTTTAAGTTGGGAATTAACTCTTCAAATATTTCTGCCACACCCTCTTTTTTCTTTAGGTATTTTAATTAAAATATGTTAGATTATTTGAATTTGTATTACAAATCTCAATTCTGTATTTGGTACAACAACAAAAAAATAGATGACAATAGAGACTAACATATATTATTTTTACCTTTAGAAAGTCAGACTTCTAAACTGGTAGCACACAAAAAAAAAAAAAAAAAAAAAAAGATGATCTGTAGTTTGCTGGTTTTTTCAAGTTTAAGTTTGATCTATTTCAACACTGCCTTCAGATGTTTTGAAAACAGGATCAGGACTTTCTGATACAGGCTTAGATTCTAAGCACTGCTGTGATTTCAGAGATCTGCTTGTGCTTCACAGAGAAACTGCCAATTTTTGGAACGGTGGGGTATCTGTCCTTTGTAACTCAGCATCCAGGTTTTTCATTTGCTGAGATGTTCTCTTTGCTCTCCCATCTTATTCCCTACATTCCATGCCCCAGACTTCTCTTTAGCACTGTTGTCACTTCCTCTAAATTGAGCAGGTAGTGGCCCTATAGCTTATAAAAGCCTGGAATGCCTTTGTCTTGGCTCACATCCCCTAACCTCTCAGTCTTTGTAGTTGAAAGCATGAATTTTTTCAAGGAGTTTCACTCTTTCCTGCTGTGGGCCTCCCAATGTTGAGTGCTCAGAATGCCTTTAATGGATATTCTTGAACTCTCCTCTCCTGTATCCCCTTGCTTCTGAGGGATACTTGTGCTTGGTGGAGCCTCCATGTACCTCAAGAGGAGTGTCTCTTGGTTATCAATCTCAGCCTTCACTTTTAAAAACAGTTCTGTTGACATATGAGTGACATGTATGTGACACACACTAAAACACACTTCTTTAAAATATGTAATTTGATAAGCTTTGATTTATCTATACAGTACTACGACTATCACCACCACCACTACCAAGACAATGAACATTCTGTTACTCCCAACAGTTTCCTTGTACTCCTTTGCATTTCCCACCTTGTGCCTTTTCTTGCTCCACTATCCCTGTGTCTAAACAACTACTGATCTACTGTTTTTGTGTATCCCTATAGATTAGCTTACATTTTATAAAAATTTATGTACAGGAAATTATACAATATGTACTCTGTTTATTTAGTGGGATCTGGCCTCTCACACAATAAAATTGTTTTAAGATTTATGTTAGTCCATATATAAATAATATTTTCCTTTTAATTGTGATTAGTATTCATTTTATCCATTAATCTGCTGCTAGAAATAGTTTTTTTCTAGCTTTTTGCTACCAGAAGTAAATCTGCTCTAAATATCTTTTTCTAGACGTACTGTCATTTTCTTGGGGATATATATATATATGATTGGAATGTCTGAGTCATTTGGTGGGTGCATGTTTACTTTTTTAGGAAAGTTCTAAATTGTTTTCCAAAGTGGTTGTACTGTTTACATTTCTACAGTGTATGAGAGTCCCTGTTCCTTCAGATCTTCCACAACATCTAGTATGGTTGATCTTTATAATTTTACTTAATCTAATGGTTAGTTAAGGTAGTTATATCTCATTATAGTTTCAATTTGCATTTCTCTGAAGACTAACGATGTTGCACATATTTTAATGTGCTTATTTGCCACCTTTTAATTTTCTTTGGTAATTTATCTTTTGCACATTTTATTATTGTGCTGTTCATTTTTTATTGCTAGGTTTTGAGATTCTACTAAGTATTCTGAAAAAAAAATACTAATTTAGCCAACAATTGATTTGAGATTTGAAAACATTGTCTTCAGATATATGCTTTATCTTTTTATTTTCTTAAGAGTGTATTTTAAGAGCAGAATTTCTTAGTTTTGGTGAAGTTCAATACTTTTGATTTTTGCTTTATGGATTATGTTTTTCTTGTCATATACAAGAAATCTTGACTTATCCTAAGGTCATAATGATTTTCTTATTTTATTCTAGAAATTTTATACTTTGGGGAATTACATTTAGATCAATGATTGATTTTGAATTAACTTTTGCATCTGGCATGAGATGTGCATTAAAGTTTATATTTTTAGAAGGATATGTAATTCTTCCATACCATATGTTGAAAAGTCAACCCTTCACCCTTCAGTTGCCTTCATACCTATATCAAAGATTATTTGACCATATATTCACGTATCTATCTATCATGGGGCTCTTCATTTTGTTCTATTTATTTACTTTTCTACTTTTACACCAAACCACACTGGATTGATTTTTTCAGCTTATTAATTTCTTGGAATTCAGTGACTTAAGTCTTTTAAATTTGTTTTGTTTGGTTTAGTTTTCTTGCAAAGCTGTTTTGGCTATTCACATATCTGTATTTCCATATGAATTTTAGAACCAGCTTCTTAATTCTGGAAAAAAAACAAATCAAACAAACAACCCCATGAGAGTGTTGAATGGCATTTTTTTGTAACCATTTTGTGGAGAACTAACATCTAAGCAACATTTAGTATTGTGATCCATGAATATATTATAGCACTCATTTACATTTATACATTTGATATTTCAACTAATTAATTGATTTTTAAAAACTGATGCATAATAGATGTACATATTTTCATGGTCTATATGATAATTTGATGCATTCATTAAACAAAATTAGGGTGTCTGGGATATAGATCACCTTAAATATTCACCATTTCTTTATGCTGTGGACAGTTGAAATATTCTCTTCTAGCTATTTTGAAATGTACCATCAATTAATATTAACTGTGGTCATCCAGCTAATATATTGAACACCCAGTCTTATTTCTTTTACACGTATATTTGAACCCATTAATAACCCTCTGTGTACGCACCTCCCCATGTCCCATCCTGGCCTCCTATGACCACCAATCTACTCTGTATCTTCAGGGCATGTGCTTTTTCAGCTCCCACATATAAGTGAGAACATATGCTATTTGTTTCACTTAACATAACGACCTTCAGTTCCATCCATTTAGATGCAAATGAGAGGATTTCATTCCTTTTATGGCTAAATGATGTTTCGTTGTGTATATATACCACGTTTTCCTTTATCCACTAATCCGCTGATGACACTTCGTTTGATTCCATTTTGTCTGTTGGGAATGGTGCCGCAATACACGTGAAAGTGCAGCTATCTCTTTGAAATATGGTTTCCTTTTTTTTTGTTTGGATATATACCCAACAGTGGAATAGCTGGATCACATGGTAGTTCTATTTTTAGTTTATTGAGGAATCTTCATACCGTTTTCCATAGTGCTGTACTAATTTACATTCCTACCAATCATAAACTAGGGTTTCCCTTTCTCCATATGTAAGCCAGCATCTATTATTCCCTATCTTTTTGATAAAAGACATTCTAATTGGGTTGAGATGATATTGGATTGTGGTTTTGATTTGCATTTCTGATAATAAATGATGCTGAACGTTTTTTCACATATATGTTAGCCATTTGTATGTCTCAAAGAAGACATACATTAATAATTCTGGTTATTAATCTATTGTATAGCTTGTAAATATTTTCTCCCATTTTGTGAGTTGTCTCTTCACTTCATTGATTGTTTCTTTTCCGGTGCAGAAACTTTTCAGTTCAGTGTGATCCCATTTGTCAATTTTTTGCATTGATGATTGCCTGTGCTTTGCATATTATTATGCAAAATAATTTTGCTCAGATCAGTGTCCTGAAGTATTTTTTGCAACATTTTCTTCTGGGAGTTATAGTTTTGAGTTATTTGTTTAGAACTTTAATCCATTTTGAGTTAATTTTTGCATATGGTTAGAGACAGAGGACTAGTTTCGTTTTTCTGAATGTAATTATGCAGTTTTCCAAGCACCATTTATAAAGAGACTGTCCTCATTGTATGTTGTTGATACCTTTATTAAAAATGAGTTGGTTGTAAATGCATGGATTTAAGTCTGGATCCTCAATTATGTTCCATTGGTCTATGTGTCTATTTTTATGCCAGTACCATGCTGATTTGGTTACTATGTCTTTGTGATATATGTTGAAGTCAGGTAGTGTGATGCCTCTAGCTTTGTTTTGCTCAGAATTGTTCTGGCTATTTAGGGCCATTTCTTTATAAATTATAAAATTGTTTTTCTACTTCTGTGAAAAATGTCATTGGTATTTTGCAAGAAATTGCATTGAATCTGTAAATTTCTTTAAATTCTATTGTCATATTCCATGCAGTATTAAATCTTTTAATCTAGAGCATGGAATGTACTTCTCATTTTTTGTCCTCTTCAGTTTCTTTTATCAGTGTTTTCTAGTTTTCCTTGTATAAATTTTTTTACATCTTTGAATACATTGATTCATAGGAAGTTTGTATTTTTTCTAGCTATTGTAAATGGGATTGGTTTATTTATTTCTTTTTTAGACTTTTGCTGTTGACATATGTAAATGCTACTGATTTTTGTATGTTGACTTTGTATCCTGCAACCTTACTACATTCATTTATCAGTTTTAACTTGTTTTTGGTGGAAACTTCAAGTTTTTCAAAATGTAAGATAATTTTGTCTGTGTACAGGTTGATTTGATATCTTCTTTTCTAATTTAGATGGCTTTTATTTCTTTTTCTTGTATAACTTCTCTGTCTAGTACTTCTAGTATTATGCTGAATAAAAGTGATGAAGGGTTGGGCATCTTTGCCTTGTTGAAGATCTTAGAAGAAAGACTTTTAGTTTTTCCCCCACTCAGTATGATGTTGGCTATGGATTTGTTATTTATGTCCTTTATTGTTATTATTATTTGGAGACAGTGTCTTGGTCTGTCATCCCGGCTGGAGTGCAATGGTGTGATCATGGCTCACTGCAGCCTTGTCCTTCCAGGCTTAAGTGATCCTCCTGTCTCAGCCTCCTGAGTAGCTGGGACAACAGGTGTGGGGCCACCCAGCTATTTTTTAAATTTTTTGTAGAGATGAGGCCTCAGTTTGTTGCTTGGGCTGATCTCAAATTCCTAAGCATAAGCAATCGCTCACTTTGGCCTCCCAAAGTGTTACAATTACAGATGAGAGCCACTGCACCTAGCCTGGCCTTTACAATTTTGAGGTATGTTTCTTCTATACTCAGTTTGTTGAGAGTTTTTACCACAAAGGAATATTGAATCAAACAAATTTCCAGTGACTATTGAAATGATTTTATGGTTTTTGTTCTTAGTTCTGTTAATGTGATATGTTACATTTATTAATTTGCATACGGTGAATATTCTTGCATTCCAGGGATGAAACTACTTGATCATGTTAAGTAATCTTTTTAATTCAGTTGCTGAATTCAGTTGGCCAGTGTTTTGCTGAGGATTTTTCTAACTGTGTTTATCAATGATATTGGCCTGTCCTTGTCTGGTTTTGGCATAAGAGTAATGTTGGCCTCATGGAATTAGTTTAACAGTATTTCCTCTCTTCAATTATTTTGGAGAGTTGTAGTAGACTTGGTATTATTAGTTCTTCTTTAAATGTCTAATACAATTTAGTAGTGAAGAAATCAGGTCTGGGATTTTTTTTTGGTGGAAGACTTTTTACAGCTTCAATCTTGATATTCATCATTGCTTCACTGAAGTTTTCCATTTCTTCATGGCTTAATCGTAGTAGGTTATATGTGTCCAACAATTTATCTATGTCTTGGAGGTATTCAAATGTGTTGGTATATAGTTGTTCATAATAGTCTCTAACGACCCTTTGTATTTCTGTGGTCTCAGTTATGTCACCTATTTTTGTTTCTGAGTCTATTTGAGTCTTCTACCTTTAGTTTCTTATTCCGTCTAAAGGCTTATCAATTTTGTTTATCTTTTCAAAAAACTTTTTCATTTCATTGATTTTGTTTTTTTTTAAACTCTCATGTATTTCTGCTTTGATCTTGATTAATTTTGTATCTTTTATAGGCAACCTTTATTTTTTTCTCCACTGACTATGTAATTTTTTTTTTGAAAGAAAGAAAAAGAGAGAAAAGGAGAAAGAAAGAGCAAAAGAAAGGAAAAAAGGAATGAAAAAGAAGAAGAAAGAGAGGGAGAGAGAATGGAATTCTTGTTCTATTGCCCAGGCTAGAATGCAGTCTAAAAATGGGTATTAAAAACCTCTTTTATGCCAATAATTGTGCTTAACAATGGAGACAGGAAGGAATAGGGGATGAAAATAACAAATAAGCAGCCAACCAATATTTTATTTAAACCTGTGAAATGCTATGCAATTGCTGAGGAGTGATTTACTTCCAATTATGTG
>PVKP010035381.1:0-23342 GCA_004027715.1 Plecturocebus donacophilus | reverse complement strand
AATCTTTTTCTAATATCTTAAGTCATTTTCAGACTATCTCCGGAAGCACATGTGTTAGAAGTTATCTGTGTTAATATAATCACATCACTTCTACAGATTGGGCACTACATATGTCTACTCCCTGCCCACAGCTTTGCTCAAGAAAATGAGTGCATGACAGCATTTGCATTGTCCTTTAGGCTTTCCCTCAGTCTAGCTTCCGGACCTTGGAGTTTGTACATCATCATCATAGAACAGAGGCATACTCCCTTCCTGCACTCTACACCCCCATACCTCCAGATTAGAGAGAAGGTAGCTGGCAGGGGTCATGATGGGCCATGAACAAATGATAGAGGAGGGAGAGCGATTTGGTGGAGGATTCTGGGAACCTGGCACAAACAGTAAAAGGACTGCACAATATCAGTGGAGAGAACTGAATGACCCAACAACCACTAGTGTCTCCCTGAAACTCTGTTAATAATGGAAGTTAATAATAGGCTTCTGCAAATCATTTTTTCTTGCTGGTTAAGGATGTATATATTTTATGAATTTCATGTTTTAATTAATGATTTTATGTTCTATATATTACCTTGGCTTATAAATTCAAATGGACTCTTAGAGGTTCTTCAGGTAGAAAATACCGTCCATAAATGTAAGATTGTTATTCATCTTGATAATTAATATTTAATTTTAAAGTGAATCATTAACCTCATTCTAATTCCACCTTTTTACAGTATTTAGGAACTCTTATTTTCTTTAATGTATGACCCACAGTACCTCACTTTTAAAACCAAGACTGTCCTTTGCTTTGAAATGTCAAGATTTATATCATGTTTGCATTCAGCCTTTGTCTCAGTAAAGGCTCTTGTTAGCAAATAAAAGATTCAGATTTGGGCTGGTATAAGAAAAAGTGAAAATTATTAAAAGGATGTCAGGGAGTGAAGTAATAGTTGTGAAGCATGTAAGACCTGGCTTGTAAATGGGAAGGAGCCAAGAGCAGCCATAGGACAGATCACCACCATGTCCCTTATCACCAGATGCAGGTCACCACAGAAGGTGCCACCAAGGCTTTGCACTTAACATGGGGCAGTTGCAAACCTGGTGGACTAGACATGATGCCACCATCTTCAGCCACTGTAGGGAATCCTCCACTATAGTTGCTCTGTTATGTCATGAGCTCCTGGCCTGATGCACGTATCTGTCTCATTGAGCCTCAGTCACCTGGCCATGTCCTGAGGAAAGGGAGGCTGAAAGAAATGTTTCTGGGCCATTCAGATCTATCAGGATTGCATCTCAAATTGACAATAATTTCCTCTGTGGATAACCCCAAAATTAAAAACATCACAGGACATTTCTTTCTCATGCCATCTATACCAAGTTGTAGAAGAGCACAACCTTATTGCCTATACTGCAGTATCTTTGAAATCAGCCCCACTTCAGGTTGGAAAGGACAACTTCTCTCTGCCCATGAGGAATTTCTGTTCTCTTCCTCTGCGTTGGCAACACTGGGCATGTAATAACCTCTCAGCGTTTGCCTTACTTTGCATGGGTGAGCAGTCTGGGCTTTGAAGACAGGTTGCTTGGCTTCAGATCTGCTTGTCCCTCATCAACTGTGTTAGCCTCAGCCACTTTGCCCCTCACATTCCTCTTCTGAAAATGAAGCTAAAGACTGTACCTACCTCAAATAACATTTGTGAGAAATGCATTAATACCATGCTACTCAGAGAGTGATCTGTGGATAGGACCAGCTAGATAGTTGGCAGCACCCAGTGGAAAAAGGAAAATGAAGATATTATTTCCTCAAGTGTCATCAGGAATTTCAAAATGATGACAGCTGCATAGGTAACCAAGCCTGGGTCCCACAGGAGCATGGTGACTTGTGCAGCCTCACAAGTCACGTGTCCATGAGCAGCTCTGCCTGTGGATCATTGTTAGTTACTAGTCAAAAACAGTGCAGACATTGAGAGAAAACATTTTCATATTTATGGTAATTTGACATTATCATGACATCTAAGTGTGCAATCAGCAGATGGGTCTAGTTGAATAGGAGTCATATTAGTTTGGAAGTTGTCAAATTCACATATTAAGTTGTATAGGGCACAAGCTTTGCATTAGTCATGCAATTGGATTATTATCCAATTAAAACAGATTAAAAGTGAGAAAAACACGGTTCTTTGTGACTGATAGTGCGAGAAACACTAAGCTAATAAATATGATATGGTTATCCCAGCACCCAATATGTAATTACATATTCAACAAATGTTAGCTATTATCTGTGTTTGTTTTTTACTGTAAGTTCTATTGTTCTCCTTTGCCTGTGTGTGTCTGTGTTTGTAACTGTATGTGTATCTGTATGTGTTTCTTTTGTGTGTGTGTCTGCTTGTGATTGTGTATGTGTGTCTCTGTGTGTGTATTTGTGTGTATCTGTGTGTACCCGTGTGTGTGCACACTTGTGTGTTTAGGCATAAGATCTGCTTTATCAGAATTTTGGGGTTTTTTTCAGCCTTTTGCTCTCCAATTATAACACTTTTTTTACTGTCCACTTCCTATTGAAAGCCTTCCTGTCCTTTCTCCATTTGGTGCCAATTTGTAGTTTTGCTTTTATTATATTGTATAGTTAGGATGTACTTATCTTTTGAAGTCTCTCATCACAAAAGATTGTGATGTTACTGAGGGCAAAGATCTCATTCTATTCATCTTTGAATACATAACTTTTCACACTGTATTAGGCATATGGTGATTCCTAAATAATTGTTGGAGGAAAGAAAAGGAGGAAAAGAAACAAAGAAGAAAAGAATTAAATAGAAAGGATGTGTGACACTAACAGAGGGACTTAGCCACTTAGCCAATAATTCAGTGCTTGTCATTGTGCCCCTAAAATGCCTCTGATCAAACACAACTTCTCCATCTCTTTTTTTATTCTTAAGGATGGCACAAACCCCAGGGTTGTTGAGATTGTGCCATCCCATGAGCATCTCAGGGCTCCTGCCTTTCACAGTATTTATCTCCTCCTTGTGGAATATCTTCCTGAAAACTTTCTTTTATCTTGAGAAGGAACTGCAGTTTGGAGACAGTATATTCAAATTGCTTTGAGCCTTGAAATAATATTAGGCAATGTGTCTCATGTGACTGTTCAGGTAAGAAAATTAACACTGAGTTATTTCCGTTGCTCATAGTCTGAGCATCCAGCCTGGACATTACCCTAGGTATCTCTTGCTCTGGCTGAATTTGATCCATAAACTTTCACTGTACTATGTAGAGGATGCAACAAATGTAGCTGCTGAATACTGACCAGGAGGTTTCGTCATCCTCACTCAGAACAAATATTCACAGGGCTCCCTGTGATGATACCTCTAGAGCTGGGCCATGACCATTCTGGAAGTGTGTCACTGGAAGACACAACCTAACGTTCACACTAGAAGAGACCTTTCTTCCAAGCAAGGGGGGACACAGAAGTTTAAAGACCTGTCTACAGAGTCCTGGAGACAGTGGAAGAGTACGGTTAGCATTCTATCTTCCAGTGCCCTGCAACATCGAGGCTTTCCATGAAGCTGCATTGAGCAACCTCACAAATCCAATGGTAAAGAAATAATTTGTCAAATAACAGAAGTGTTAGCAATAAGAACCAAATATATTCATTTAGGGAAAATGAAAACAAATACTTTAGTTCAGCAGAAAGCAAATTTGTGAAATATGTAAATACATATAGCAATTACCATTTATCCATTTATTCAGTATATGTAATGTGTCAGTCTGTCTCTCTCTATATATACATATGTATATATATATGTGTGTATATATATATACACACACACATACAGATATAGATAGATATAGAAATATATATAGTTATTAATCCTTTACTTGAACTACTGTTGGAGAATATATATAATGAATATTTAAATATATATATATTTATATTTATATATAGTAGTTTAAGTGGAGGATCAATAACATATATATTACATATATAATATATACAGTAGTTCAAATGAAAGATTAATAACATTAATTTATTATTGAGGCAATAAAATTCTGAGTAATTATAGCTTTTATAGCTGGTATGTTCCCAGTCAAAATTCAAATTCTTTTTTTTTCTTTTAATTCCATGCCCTTAGACTCTCCTCTAGATCATGCTGCTTCGCTACAGCATAACTAACTCATATTTGACCTCCAGCATGACCTCAGTAATGCTGATTTGCTGACTGGTAATTTTTCTATGAAGGTAATGCACATTTAGCATCCAGCCAATGACAAAAGTAATACGATGGCAACCCAAATATCGTAGCCCCTGCATTCAAAGGAACAGGATAGATTAGCAACAGCAACAGAAGCTCTTGTTAATGTTGTGTTCACTTTGTTTGAACAGAATATGTGTGATTATTTGATTAAAACAAAACAGACAACAGAAAATCTTCAAGCTCCCACCTAAAATGTATAAAATGCAAGTAAAGTGAGCAGATGATTACTTATGTTGCACAGCTGAGTATTAACAGAGAAGAGAGAATTACCCAATTTACTTTGGGTAAGTGGTGGGGTACATTTTTACCTGGGTAAAAAGGATGGGCTTGGGTTAAAGGATTAGAGTCTGTCCTAAAGACAGAGAGGGTTAAAGGCCCCTCTTAAAAAAAGGAAAAAAATGCTTGACCAAACTTGTTTATGGGATACAGAATAAATGAAAGAGATGAGAGAAGGCTGCTACCCTGCATGTTGCCCTTATTAGGACAACCACTGCAGAATTGACTAGTAATTTTTTCCCTTCTAATACCATAGGAAGGGGACAGCCTTCCATCCACAGCAAGGGTGTCAGCTGCTGATGGCAGAGGGCATGACAAGGAGGCCCTCTCAGGAGCCTGGCCTCTGAGCCTGGTCTTTCTGTGACACAGCTGGCAGGATTTGGACAGGTCTTTGCCATCTCTGGTTTGTACTTCTCTTATCTATAAAAAAGGGGGCTGTTGCTTCAAATTTCAGTGTTTTCTAGACTTGAAATTCTTTTGTAGACGAGTACTCTTTGTCCTAGCGTCAGAGGCATTTAAATCAGAGTGATTCCATTTTGAATAGGGACTGGGTAAAATATGTTTTAGACCTACTGAGCTGCATTCCCAGTAAGTTAGGCATTCTTAGTCACAGGATGACTAAGGAGGTTGGCACAAGATACAGGTCATACAAACCTTGCTGATCAGATAGATTGTGGTGAAGAAGCCAGCCTAAGCCGACCAAAACCAAGACAGTGATGAAAGTGACCTCTGGTGGTGCTCACTGCTCATTATACACTAATTATAATGCATTTGCATGCTAAAAGACACTCCCACCTGCACCATGACAGTTTACAAATGCCTCAGCAACGTTAGGAAGTTATCCTATACAGCCTAAAAGAGGGAGGAACCCTTAGTTCTGGGAATTGCCCACCCGTTTTCCAAAAAACTCATGAATAATCCACACCCTGTTTAGCATCTAATCAAGAAATAACTATAAGTAAACTTAGTCGAGCAGTCCATGCCACTACTCTGCCTTTGGAGTAGTCATTCTTTTGTTCTTTTGTTTCTTTATTTTCTTATTAAACTTGCTTGCACTTTAATCTATAGGCTTGCCCTGAATTCTTTCTTGCATGGAATTCAAAAACCCTCTCTTGGAATCTGATTGACGTCGCCTCTCAGTAACTTCTTCCTGGCAACCATGAAGGGACTACACTTAGGAATCCCCCAACACAAAGGAAATAGAATGCAGCATCAATGGGCAGCTTTTGAGTAAGTGGTGGGGTACATTTTACCCAGGTAAAGGGTGGGATTGGGCTAGAGGCCCAATTCAGGAGGATTATGGTCTCCCCTAAGGCAGAGAGAGTGAAAGGCACCTCTTAATAAAAGGCAAGTACACTTGGCCAAACTTGGGTTAAAGGCTCAACTTACAAAGGTGAGTGTCCCTCCTAAGATTTAGAGGGTGAGAGCCTGCTCTTAGTAAAGTCTGTTTGGGTTAAAAATGGGTTTTGCACTATGGGATGTTAACCACTATTCATTCTCTTTGGATTAATCTCCCTTGCTCTCTTTGCTAATGGCTGTGGGGGACAGGATTAGGCATGTACATAATCATGGGACATGGGAGCTTTTTTCCTTCCTAGAGGGTGAGACCTGAGAGCTCATGAGACTGCTGGAAAAGTTTCTTTGCAACTGACAAACAGCTGCCTGAACTTTTGATTCAGTGTTGCTGCAATAGGTGTCTTTTTCTTGCCTCCCTGAGCTCTTTGCCTTCCCCATCCTGCCACAGACGATGCTTTTCTCTCTCTATCTCATTTCCCTTTCCAATTATTTCTGTTCCTCAAGGCTACCAGCTTACCCAGAGTCTACAGTTGAAACTGCTGGTCAAAGGTCATTCTAACCCACTTTGAATGGATTAAAGATGTCAGGGCCCATCCTGGGACACATTTGGGACTTCTCAGCTTGATATTGGCTGCTAAGTGAAGTGACTAATGTCTATGTTTTGTCAAATCTCATGTATTTTTCTCTCACCATAATGGAAAATGTTAATTTGGTTACCCCATGTAAACTCTTGAATGGTGTCTGGCAAAATTGAGAGTCTTTTGTCTATGGCTTCATGAAATAGAAAAAAGGTAATTTTCCATTTTAATGTGGCTTAGCCCCTGGGGCTATGGTGCAGCAAGCAGGATCGGTAGGGCTGCTCAGGGCAAGGGAACCCAGAAACCTGAAGTGTTGGCCAAAGGGTAAGAATTTCTTACCAGTCAGGCTTCTGACCTCTCTCTCTGTGCAAACTGGTTGAATTAATGGTAGAATCACTGTTTATGTGCTCTGTAAAGTTTTGATTAATGGGAAAAAGGATTGGTGAAGCTAGTCTTAAGCTACAGAGAATCTGGTATACTTTGTGCTATAAATGTGTCTTTCCATATTGCTTTGTCATAAAGAGGAGTATTTTAGGATAGAACATGGGATTAGGACCCCATATAAACCCACTGTTCAAATCAGCCTGGCAAACTGATCAGTTGCAAAGTTTGCTGAAGGTCCTTGAAAAAGAGGGGAAAAAAAGGGGGATGAAGAATTCCTCTCATCTTGTTTTATTTCCTTGAGAGCTTGGCTTTGTAACCATGTGGCAGTACTTTCTCTTGGTCTCTGCCAGCCAGCGAACAGGAATTTTGGGGTTCATGCCATAGCTTTAAAAATCATCTTGAGCCTTTGCAAGCTCAAACTGTCTGCTTTAGACTTCTAGGAAAAGCAATGAAAATTGCCCAGTGCTGTAGCTTAGCAGCAAAGGCTTTGTCTTTTCATAAAGATGGCCGGGGTTCAGGGTTCAATTTTTAGCTTAGTAAATGAGTCCTTCCTGCTTTGATGTCCATATGACTTTTGCCCTGTGTTGATTATCTTCTCTTCCGTGAACAACTTCTGACTTCTTTTCTTGATTTTTTCTTTCTCTGAGCACCTGGGAGGTTACCTTTGGTAAACCACAAAAGCCAGAAAAGTTAGGTAATAAAAGAATTAAAAAGGTTCTTTTTAAAAGTGCTATGGTCATAAGTCAGTTTAATTAAAAAGTAGATATCCAAACTATACATATATTTAAAAGGACTTTATGTTATTCTTTCTCTTCTTGAATTTCATTTTTCTGAAGAAAAAAAGGTGGTTTTTTTGTTCTTCTCAGTTGCTGGAATTGTTTTTCTCCATTCTGTCTGCCATTCTTGATGCACACATGAGAGGATATAAGAGAATTTCTAACAGCTTGGGACTCCTGGGGAAAAACAGAGGAGGCGCCACAGACCCCATTTTGGGAAAAATCTTTGTTTTCCTCATGAAACACCAGGACTTAAAAGTAGATAAATCTCTCTCAAAATCTAAAGCTCTCTTTCATTTTGCATTACGTTCCATTTTGCATTATCTGACATTTTTGACTATTGAGAGAATATCAGAAATGACTCTGAATTATGAAAGAGCTTTGATGTATAATAACTAGCTAGAAAATATACTTTTAGGAATGTCTAATGGCAGTTATGGGAGGAAGCTCTTCTCTTTCCACGTTTGGATCAGAAAAGCCATGTCCTCGGCCACCCAGAAAGTATGGAAATGTGTCCAACCCCACTGAGAGACAAGATTTCTACAGGCGATGGGCTGATTTTCTTTGGGGGGAATCAAGGATCTGCCATAAAAATGGGATCTTAATTTTGGGGGATTTGTTTTGCCTTCTACTTGTGCCTGCTTATTAAGCCATAGAAACCGCATGCCTTAAAGAGAAACTTAAAACTGGCAAATGGAAAATCTTGCAAGTACTGGATCCTCTTCTGCTATGTATTGGTATGTGTTGTATGTATGATATGAAAGAGCTTTGATTAATTGGCTTAAAAATAGTAGGCACTTAAATCAAATGTATTGTCAGAAAAATAAAAACTGTAATGCCTTTTAGTTCACTTGACTTTAGGAAGCTTTGGGAAATAAAGACATTTTTAAAGATTATTGGTGTGCTCACCTTGGTAGCACATATATTAAAATTAGAAGGATACAGAGAAGGTTAGGGTGGGCCCTGCAAAAGGATGACATGTAAATTCATAAAACATTCCATATTTTTTAGAAAGATACCTGATTTCACTGGTAATCAGTGTAATATAAACTTAAAATGAGGTTTTTCTCCTCATTAAACTGACAAAAATCTAATAAATCATTAATATTTATTAATGGTTAAGATGTGGAGAAATAAGTACTTTAAAATACTGCTGATATAAAAGGCAATTTGACAATACCAACATTTAAAATATGAATATCAACAATTCCACTTCTAGGAACCTGTCTCAAAATCTTCACATAATATATCCAGGCAAAATTTCTAATATTTTTGAAAGCAAATATGGATTACCATGGTTCTCAGCATAAATGTAGACTTAGCCTATTTTGTGGAAGTAGAACATAACTTTAATAATACTCCCTTAGGATTCTGAGAGAAAGCTGTTAGATTCAGACTAAAAAGTATTAAAGTGTTATTAACTTATTACAGATAGGTACAATACAGAGGTACTATATATAGTACTTTCCAGGAACAAATTTATTTAATCTTCATAATAATTTGGTGAGGAAATTGAGGCAAGGAAGAGTTAGAACAAATGTCAAGGTAAATTGGTAAGTGGCTAAGTTGATGTTCATTCTTAACATTGGGGTTCACTGTGAGATAAGCATTCAACAGGACTTGTTTCTCAAGACACAGGTTACAGAGATCCCACTGATAAAACAGGACATGGTAAAGAAGCCAGTTGAACCCAGCCACAATCAAGAAGACAACACTCATTATAAGTTCACCAGCACCATGACAATTTACAGATGCCATGGAAACTCCTGGAAGTTCCCGGTATGATCTAAAAAGAGAAGAAATTCTCAGTTCCAAGAATTCCCAGACCCTCTCCTGGAATATTCCCGAATAATCTACCCCTTGTTTAACATTTAATCAAGAAATAACCATTAAAATATCCAAGTAGTAGCCCTTGGGACTGAATTTGCTTTCATTAAAAAATAAAATAAAATTAAAGGTTATTGGTAAAATAAAAACATCTTCAAAAATTAGACATTTAGTCCAAATTTTACAGATCAGATATTAGGTTTGCTAAATGATTTAAGGTTATAAATTGCTTCTTTGACTTTTCAAAATTGTTCAACTTACCTGCTTTGGACCCATTAGAGTCTAGCTTAAGTCCTGGGGACATGTGGAGTTAGCTGTGCCTCCCAGATGTGCTGGAATGAGTCAAACTTTATCTGGACTTCTGTCTGGTGCCCTAGGCTCCACATCTGCTACATAATCAGAATCGCTTACTTACCAGGTTTTTCACCAAAGTAAAAGTTTCTGAATTAATAGTGTAACATGTACTTGAGACTACTGGAAAAAGATTTACATGCAATGTATGTAAGGAAAGTAAAATGTGTTTTTGGAGAAAGATTATAAGAATTCATGAGAATGTAGATTATTTTTTTTTGGTCTAGTTTAGAGGGTGGATTAGTCTGTTCTCACACTGCTATAAAGAACTGCCCAGGACTGGGTAATTTGTAAAGGAAAGAGGTTTAATTGACTCATGCTTCTGTAGAGCTCAGGAGTTCTCAGGAAACTTACAATTATGGTTGCAAAGGAAGCAAACACGTCCATCTTCACATGGTGGCAGGAGAGAGAAGTGCATAGCAAGAATGAGAAAAGCCCCTTATAAAACCATCAGATCTCATGATATCTTGCTCACTATGATGAAAACAGCATGGGGAAACCACCCTCATGATCTCCCACGAGGTTCCTCTCCCAACATATATGGAATACAATTCCGATTACAATTCAAGATGAGATTTTGGGTGGGGCACAGCCAAACCATGTCAGAGGGTTAAAGGATTTTTCTAAGTTGAATTGGGTATAGCTGAAAGTTTGAGTAAGCTATGGAAGCTTTGTAAAATATTGATCTTGTAAAAGAAATTACGTGTGTGAACATATCAGCTAAAGTTAAAGGGATATTATTCAGTTTTTTCATAAACTGAACATTGGAATAAAAGTAAACTCTTTTCTTATAGCACTAATCTGTTCTTTAACAAAAATTTGTAAAGAGTTATTAAAATATTAAAATTGAGATATTAAGATAATTTAGAAAATTAAATTAAGATATTAAAATTGAATATATTTGTCTATAAGGTTTTATTAAAAATTGGGGTTGACATTAATGGTACACCAATGCAAATGGTGAAATTTTGCTTTAACTCTAGAACAAAATTTTCATGTCAAATAAAAAAATAATAAAAATATGTTTGCCTTTAGAATAAACTAAAGAAAAAATAAGAGATAGACAAGACATAAATTATTTGGAAAGCTAAGTCTTCTCTCTATCAGTGAGTAAAGGTTTTTGTCTTCTAAAATTTTTGAGTTATCATTTTGGCTAAATTAATTACTTATGGTGACCTAGAATTCTACTTTATAATATCAAGTGTTTTAAACCTTTGATATTTTACAAACTTTTGAAAATTAAATTTAAAATTATGGCTTATTCTGACATAATTAATCTTTAAATATTAGGTCCCCTAAAGTCCAAAAGGGACATATTTGGCATGTTTGATATACAAATCATACAGGGAACATTGTCAAATATGAGCTGGTGTTTGGATTTCTTTGTGCTGTATTTTGTATAAATGTTATTGGTGTGTGTTCCAATAAAGGTATGGGAAACTCCTTTAATCCTGATATGACTTAGTGTACATTATTAACAGTTTTAATTGTTATGTATAATTGTTGTATGCCACAGAAGTAACCCAAATTCCTAGGTAATTTAGGCTTTAATAGTGGCTGTCCTAAGGCTTTTTGTCATCCACAGACAATTGTCCTGTTTTGATTCTCTTCAAAAGATGGTTTGTAATCAGCTATAGGACCTTGATAGACACTTTTGAATGCAGTTTCTGATAACTTTGGAGATTGTGACATTAGAGAAAAAAACTTTCAGAACTCTCACAGAGAGCTGAAATGTTCATTCATGAATATCAAGTTGAATAGGAGTTAACTGCATTGACTGAATGAATAGAAAACTGAAGTATTCTTTTCTGACTCTTTTGCTTAAAATGTTGCTGATCCTTTTTTTTTTTCTTTTTTTGGAGCCAAGAAAACTTTTTTTTGAGCTATTGACAGCTTTTAACAATTGAGCAAGTTATGCTCCTATGAACAAAATTTGGAGCATATTTGTTTCACTCTACATTATTTCTCCAAAATTTGGAAACTAGTTTTGAATATTCTTAAGTTATGGCCATATAGTTATTTGCATAAGGGCGATAAGAATCTGTTTTCTTTTGTAACAGGATTCAATTATAGAAACTGATTATTTTACCAAGGCTTTGACTGGAATGGTGTGCTTTCCTTTAAGGAATTAAATTTGACTTATAGAGCCAATAAAAGCACCTTGGGAAAACTGGCCTCATACCTTGTCTCCAAAGTCCCTCTACAGGGCTCCTGACTTGTGATAATAAAGAATGTCACTTTCTGACAGGCTCAGGAGCATCAAGTTATCTTGAAACCTTAATGGCTAAATAGGAAAGCAATTTACCCAACTCATATAGATATTTGTTGGTGCAAGTTGATGGCTGGGCTCAGCTTTAAAAAAGGTGTCATCTGAGATTCTTTATGGAACAAAATTCCATCAAAGCCAGTTTAAAAGAACCTATAAGGCAAGTAATTATTCTTGTACTTTGTATAAATAATCAGGCCAAGTATAATAAGAGTACAGTTTATTTTGCAAACGAATCATTCCTAACATGATTTGTCTTTAGTAAAATTGGGAGATTGGAGAGAGTAAAAATACGTTTCAAGAACTGTGGTACACTTGTTATTAGATTCTAGTCTCAAACAGTTGTTTTTTAAGTTTTTTCCTGAAATTTAGATGGACTCTGCTTATTCCTGTGAACCAACCACTAATTTCTGGCTGCTGCTCAGAAGAAACAAGAGGGATGGGTAATGTAAATATCTGTATCAATATTCTAAGTCTGGGTACACTTTGGAATCAGCTAGGGACCTTATATCTACTTGCTTTCAACAAATGCCCAGTTTATGGAAAGCCTTCTTATTTCATTTACTTGGGGTAATTTTTGCTTATTTTACTTTACTGTTGTGGACTATATTGCTGTTGTACTGTTTGTGTGGGAATGCAGTATAAGCTTACTGTATGTTTTCTTAAATTGAACTTATTAACCTTTTAGATATCACCTTTTGTTGGAACTCCCAGTCATGAATGGCCCTCGCCATACCTACACTTCCTGACTGAGCTTCTTTCTACCCTAAATACCAGAAACCCTAATAGTTAGTTAGGCTGAGATATCACCATCATTACTCAGACTGAAGAAATTAGAGAATGTGGATATTCATCCCTCTACAACCCTTAGGATTAAGGGTTCCCTTGTAAAAGGGAGGGGGGAAATATGATCAGAGATGTTTTAACCAGAGCAACTCCATCTCGAACAGCAACTGGTTAAAATAAGTCTGAGACCTACTGGGATGCACTACCAGTAAGTTAGGCATTCCAAGTCACAGGAAGAGAAAGGAGGTTGGAAAAACAGGTGATAAAGATTTTGCTGATAAAACAGATTGTGGTTTTAAGCCAGGCAAAAGAAGCCAGCCAAAATCCACCAAAACCAAGATGCTGAGGAAAGTGACCTCTGGTTGTGCTCACTGCTCATTATACACTAATTATAACTCATTAGTATGCTAAAAAACACCCCCATCAGCACCATGACAGTTTAAAAATACCCTGGCAACATCAGGAAGTTATTCTATATGGTCTAAAAAGGGAGGAACCCTCAGTTCTGGGAATTGCCCACCCCCTTCCTGGAAAACTCATAAAAACCCCTTATTTAGCATATAATCAATAAATCAATAAATAATTATAAGTAAACTTAGTCGAGCAGTTCAGGTCGGTTCCTTGCCTATGGAGTAGCCATTCTTTTGTTTACTTTCTCAATAAACTTGCTTTCACTTTACTCTATGGACTCGCCCTAAATTATTTTTTGCAGGAGGTCCAAGAACCCTCTCTTGGAGTCTGGATCGGAACCCCTTTCCAGTAACACTAGTGCCTGACAAATTAGCTATTGAAAAGTAGTTAATTTTGGAGTTTATTAAAACATAAATAATTAAAAGGATTTGTTAATGGCTGGATATTGAATTGATTTTAATTAAACTTTTTTTTAAAGGAATTAGCTGGAATGCTGTAAAATAAGTTAGAAATTGTTATGTTAAAAAAAAAGTTAACAAGTTAAAGTAAAACAGAGAAAAATTTCCCTAAAGCCAAAATGAGAAAGAGGTGAGTAAGAAAGTTGCTTAAACATCAGTGCACTTTAGTTTGTTGGGAATGAATGTTACCTTTGCCGCTTTCTTCTTAGTAGTTCTCCTGCTATTCATTGAGACCTGTGCTGCAGCTAAGACCCAGATACTTGAGACTGAAACCAGTTTTGCAAAAAAATGACAGTGAGAGAAATCTGACCTCACTCCATCTTGCTTCTTACCTCCAGGCTGTCCTCATTCATTCCTGAGCATAGGCTAAGCCTCAAGGTCTCTCTGACCTCACCCCCAATGCCTACCATTTATCTGCCTAAGATCCAGACCCAAAAGCACAGGCATTTATCTGCCTAAGATCCAGACCCACCAAGGAGAAAAATTTTTCTTCCTCTCCCTGTAAGACCAAGAATACAACCACACTGGAAAGGACGCTTCCAATAAATAGCATGCAAGTTAGTATCTATTCTGTGATCCACTTATTCTCCCTAGCACTCTCCTCCACAACATTTTGCTTCTCGCTCCCATCACCTCTTTTGCCAGGATGCTGTGTAAACTTCTGAGCCACAGTGAGGGGTGGTGATCATTCAGTGGATCTCCCCATGTGTATGCAACTGCCCACTGGGTTCTTCTTGCCTGCTGCCCAGATGAAGATAATCGATCAAGGCAAGGGAATTGCAATTGAGAAACTTTTATTCACATAGAGTTCGCTAAATGGGATACAGGAGTTTTATTATTACTCAAATCATCCTCCTCAAGAATTTGAAGGCAAGGGCTTTTCAAAGATAAGGTAGAGGATGGGAGGGGGGTTGGATTAGGCAATGGGTGCTTGCGGCTGATTGGTCGGGTTGCAATCATAGGGGTGTGGGAAATGACCCTCATGCTTGCTGAGTCACTTCTGATTGGGGCTACAGGTGTAGTCAGTGGATCCAGGTGGAACCATTGGTCGTCAGATATGCAAAATATCTGAAAAGACATCTCAAAAGGCCCATCTTAGGTTCTACAATAGTAATGTTATCTGTAGAAGTAATTTGGAAAATTGCAGATTTTGTGACCTTCAGAATAACGGCCAGTAATTGTGTATGTCTATACCTTAGCGGAATTCAGTCTTCTCTTACCCTCCTATCCTTAGCCCAGTGGTCTCTCATTACCTTTACAAAGGCAGTTGAGTTTTGGGGAAGGGCTGTTACCACTTAACTATAAACTAAATGTCTCCCAGAGTTAGCTTGGCTCAGGCCTAGAAATAACTAATGGCAGTTTAAAAGCTAATGGCAAAATAGGGGTTGGTTAGATCAGATCCCTTTCACTGTGATAATTTTCTTGCTGTTACAGTTTTTGCCAAAGTTGTTTCATATACATATTAAATAAATGTGTATGCCTTCCCTCCAGTTAATCTGCCTTTTGCAAGTTGGTTTTTCAGTGCACCTTCAGGGCAAGGGCCTTGGCCCCTGCAATATCACAGAATCTAATGGAAATAGATAATTCCTTAAAATATTATAGAGGCTAAGGGAAAACTTCCCTTTCACCCTTTGAAAGTGTGCTGAAAAATCAACTCAAAAAGGCAAATTACTAGGACAAAAAAGGCTTACACTTTTTTTTTTTTTTTACATGCACAAGGAAAAAATCACATGATTATCTCAGCCCCTCAGTTGGGTACAGAAGTTTTTATATAACCTTTGTCCTAGGGTATGGAGGATATAGGAATATTGGTTGGGAAGGCATACCCAACCAATCAATAGCAAGCACCCATTCCCTAATTCAAAAGACAATTTTTTTGAAGGTCAGTGAATGATGATTAAGGAAAATGGACAAGGGAGGCAGAAATTAACTTGTAAATGATTCTCTTTGGAATTTGAATCAGCCCAGAGGCAGGTATTATCTTGTGGAAAAAGTCCATCTAAGTGTGGTTGCATTCTTCAGTCTTATTTTCTGCTATAGATAATGAGAGTTCAGGGAGGGGAGAGAAGGCAGTTGTGTTTCTTTTGGTAAGAAGCTGTCTTGGTCAGATAAGAAAATTTCAGAGAGAGAGAGAGAGTTCCTCCCTGTGCTCATGGGGAGGAACAAGACAAGGTTAAAAGGACTTTGATTCTTGGCTTATTTCTGAGGACTTTCAATTTTCAAAAAACGTATAGCATGTCTAAATGCAATATTTTGGAGAATTGTTTTCTGCACCCCAACCATGTCTAAGACCTATATATGAATGAGAATTAATACTGGTAGTTCCTTGCCAAGTTTTGCACTTGTAGAGATTGAAATCAAAGGAAATTTCAGGCAGATAAGTGTGTAAAGCTTTAGCCTCTAGAAAGTAGTGTTTTAATCACCTGAGAGGATCCTCTTGCCTACTTTTCAGAAAAGCCGATGTACTGGGAACAGTAGATTTTCAGAACAAAGAAAGAGTGGAATAATCAGAGGCATAGCTGAACAGAATGATGGGAGGAATTACTCAAATCAGCCTCCCCAAGAACCCAGAGGCTAGAGTTTTATGGATAGTTTGGGGTCTAGGGAATGGGTGCTGTGATTGGTTGGGTGTTGAAAATAGATGCTCAGTGCCACAAAGAAAAATTAGCACTGAGACAAAAGATCTTTCAGCAATGCAATTTTTACTTCCTGGACTGCAGGACTTCACTGGCCATCATGCCGGGAGGGTACAATGAACAAAGGAAAACACATAAATTTATTCCTTATGCATTTGGGGTCATCATTACTGCTGTGTCTGATCTCCACTGGTTGGAACCAGACCTCACAATATAAACTAAAACCCTATTGGCTAACAACTTAAAACTTTTCTAAGCAGATAAAAGCAATGGAGAGCTGGGACATACCCGTGAGCAAGTCCAGCACAGATCTTGGTGAAAGTACAAGGATATAGAATGTACACATTGCTATAAGCATGACATGTCCAACAGTTACATAGAATAGGGCTTAATAAAATAGTTATTAGCATACTTAGGATTTATTCTTTAACAAGAAAAGAAACTTTTAAAAGGAAATTTTGTACTTCACACGTTGGGGATGAAATCATAAGGATTTGAAAAATGGTCCCTGTGTGCTGAGCAGCCACTGGGTAGGAGCCATGAGTCACAGGTCCAGGTGGGGTCAGTCTCCAGGATGCAAAAGTCTGAAAAAAATCTCAAAATACCAATCAGAGGTTCTACGACAGGGATATTGCCTATAGGAGCAACTGGAAAAATCATAAATCTTGTGACTTCTGGACACAAGATGCTGGAGCAGTAAGGGACTATGAAGTAAGCTAGGGAACAATTGCTGATTATAATTTAACGATGCCAGCATTTTAGCAGAATTCATGCCCGTCCTATAATCCTAATCTCCTGGCCTTTCATTAGTTTTACAAAGGTGTTTTAAATCCCTAACCAAGGTGAGGGTCAGTTTTAGGGTGGGACTATTATCATACTTGCTTCAAAGTTAAACTATAATATAAACTAAATTCCTTTCATCATTAGGCTGGCCAACAGCCAGGAATGAGTGAGGACAGCCAACCTGTGAGGCTACAAGCAGGGTAGAGTCAGCCATGCTAGACTTCTCTCTGTTGTAGTATTTGCAAAGGCAGTTTCAGTGTGACTTGAGTTGGCCTTTAGAATAGATGGATAACTGGGAGGGTCTTAAGTAAGGATTGTTTTTGGCTAGTTACCATTAACCTGCTCCTGCCTTTTTGAGGATTCTTGTCTTCCTGCTTATTTAAAAGTAAAGCAAACAAGAAAAGGCAACAAACATACACAAAGCACAGAAAAACACCTTAAAATCTATAGCAATATTTGGGAGCTGAGGGGGGTGGATCACCTAAGGCCAAGAGTTCAAGACCAGCCTGGCCAACATGGTGAAACCCCATCTCTACTTAAAATACAAAAGAATTAACCAGGTGTTGTGATACATATCTGTAATCCCAGCTACTTGGAAGGCTGAGGCAAGAGACTAACTTGAAACTGGGAGGTGGAGGTTGCAGTGAACTGAGATTGTGCCATGGCACTCCTCCAGCCCAGAAAACAGAGTGAGACTGTCTCAAACAAACAAAACAACCAATAGCAACAAATAAATCCTACATTAAGCTCCTGTTATAACCTAGGTCATTTTCCAGAAAAAAGTTTAGTAGTTGAAAATGGCATAATCTCTCCCTGTTTAAAATATGTGCCCTAAAACTGAGGCTTTTTCATCTGACCACATTTTCCTCAAGAACTAATCGTCTTCACACCTGGGAGAGGTTTTGGCCATGACTAGAATGTCAGTATCATTCTTCATTATACCTTTATTTTTGTTCCACTGCTTTTTTTTCCCCTTTTTCTGACTCCAAATAGTTTCTCTCTCTCTCATGATGCATCTTTTAATGCTGCATTCGGTTTCCCGGTATACTACCCCATCGTCCTTCACACTCTCTTGGTTAAGAATTAACTCAGTCAGGATCTAGTAGGACAGTTGTTTGTTCTATTCCCAACATTCAGACATATTTGCCATCTCTGCTCTAGGAGTTAAGCAGTACTTACCTGGTTTCCATCATCCATAGCACCTTGGCATTCCCTTTCAAATGCCTCTTTTTTTTTTTTTTTTCTCTTGCACTCTCCTCCACCTGCAACTCATTAATATAATTGACTTTTTAAATTTTTATTTTAGCTGTAACATAATTTTACTCCTTAAAGAATGTGACTGCCTGACTGGTTTTAAATGATGTTAAGGTGAATGTAATGACAAGCACTCACAGTAGGAGATGACATGGGGTGAATGGCGGGGAGTAGCAATTTCCATTTCAGTGAACAACATAGAATGGGCTTACTCTGAGGGAGTGACTTAGAATAGACATTCCCGAGCACCTCCCGAGAGTAAGAGATATGAACACAGAAGAGAGAAGCAAAGAGACGGTCATGAAATATCTGTTGCAGGGATGGAGACAATTGCAACAACAAAAACACCAACAATTGTATAAACTAGTGAAGGAAATCCTAAGGCCCTGGGGTCTTCACAGTCAACTTTGTGTCCTGGATTTATTGCTTACTTGCAGTGTAACACTGAGCAAGGTCAGGGATGGTAGCTCAGGTTTTGGTGGGGACAGATGGCAGGATGGGGTGAGGGCACAGAAGGTGAGTCCTTAGATAATGTAGAGGAACTCTGTGAGTTAAAATAAAATTTTGATTTCGCTAATCACAAAATAATCACTATGTTAGAGTACAGAAAATGTATATGATGAGTCAGAAAGGAATTAGAAAACAATAGGTTAGTGAAACAACCTAGGACCCATGAGTAAGACAATAGCAGTGGTAGTAGCAGAGATAGATAGATAGATGGATAGATAGATAGAGAGATAGATGGATAGATAGAATTACATGTATATATAACTACATACTAGTTACATATTACATTATGATATATAATTATGAAATTATATGTAACTATATATAACATATATGTTATATATATTATATAACATATATATATAACTATATATAACATATATAACTATATATGTTAAATGGATTGGTTTATATATAGTTATATACAACATGTATAATATATATAACTATGTTATATAACATATATATTAATATATATAACTATATGTTATATATGGTCATATTATATAACTATGTTATGTATGATATATGTTATATATATGACTATATGTAACATATATATGACTATATATAACATATAACTATATATATGTCTATATATAGTTATATATAACATATATGACTATAACTATATGACTATATATAACATATACTATATACTTTATGAATATGGTACTGTATATGTATACCATATACTATATATAGTAGCAGAGATAGCAACCAATAGCAACATATGAATATTCTATATATATGCTATATATAGTTACATGCATATTATATATAGTTACATGTAATTACATATAGTTATAGATTATAAATGCTTAAATACATTTTATATGTAATTACATATAATTATACATAACATATGTATATAAACATTGTTAAATGAAATTTAGCCTAAAGCTACCTCTTTCCATATTTTAAAGATTCTTTATACATAATGAACCATACTCCAACTGGATGTGTAGAACAGACTGCAACCTACTCTTGTGCCAAACACGAAGTTTTGGTCAGGCAGCCCAACTGCTCAAACTGGTTCACATAAGGCAAACTCTGAGCTGTAACCTCATTTCCATTTTCCATATTCACTTTCTTTTCTTTTCTTTTTTTTTAACCATCAATACATCTTCCTCCACCACATGGCTGTGCCGTAGCCTCTCTGAACCTATTCTGGTTTGGGGGAATGTCAAATTTGCAGATCATTCTTTAGTCAATTCAACTCGTAAGTTCAGTTCTTCTAATGTATGTACATATGTCTAATATAATACATATGTATTGATAATAGATATAGAAGCTAATAAGAAATATCAATTGGATTGGATGTTGAGGTCAAGGGTGATTGTCTGTTTTCTGCTTTCACAACTGGCAGTGCCAATCATAACATGAGAACAAGATTTTATGAAGGAAAATGAGGAATATTTTTAAGGTTATTTTGACTCAGAGAGCTTGTGTATCACACATGTGGAAATGATCTGCAGATGGCTATATTTGGATCTGGAATTCATCTGAATATTTTGATTGGATGTCATTCATCGTCCAAGATTGTAGTGCTGCCTTTAGATTTGTACTGTGAATGCTTCAGGTGAGATTCAAGTGAGGTCAAGAGAACACTGATAATGATCATGATGGCTATAGTTCAATGGTGCACTTTACCATGTAATTTTTAATATACATTTATTTCATCCTATCACAGTGGATAAGTTACACATGATAAATATCAAATCCATTTTTAAGTGAAACAATAAGTTCTAAAGTTTATATATTTTCACATTGTGTTGGAGCTAATGGAACTTCCCTTCACTGTAGTCAGGTCCACATTTATACTGCTCACTGCACGACAGCCAGTTAGTCAAGAGACGTGGTATTGGGCAGGGAAGGAGACTATTTTGAAAAGCCAGCAAATTGAGAAGATAGCAGACTAAGGTCCTAAACAAGCTCTTTTTTTTTTTTTTTTTCAGATGGAGTTTCGCTCTTGCTACCCAGGCTGGAATGCAATGGCGTGATCTCTGCTCACCACAACCTCCGCCTCCTGGGTTCAAGCAATTCTCCTACCTCAGCCCCCCGAGTAGCTGGGACTACAGGTATGTGCTCTTAAAAGGTATAAATCTCAACCTTCTTTTAATATTGGGGAAGGGACAACAAGGAGGTGGTTGAGGTCAGGAGGTGATTGGTGACCACAGATAGCTGGACATTAGCAGGGATCAGAGAAAGTTGTGAAACATGTTTATTCATTGTCAACTGCTTTTCAGTTGAATAAATCAGATCATCTTGTTCCTATACATCTTTAGTGTAATATTGTTTCTTCTATGTATGTTTCCTGATCTCCTCAGGGTCTATTTTGAAAGAGAAATAGGCATTAGTTCTAAAGTTAAACTATAATCTAAACTATTTTTATGATTTAGCTTGGCTTACTTACAGAAAGGGGCAAAGGGAGTTAGCTTGTGAGGTTAGAAGCAAGGTAGGGTCAGCCATGTGAGATTTTTCTCACTGTTATATTGCCCTTGGAAGGCTGCTGAAAAATCAACTCACAATAAGACAGATACATATGAGAAAAGGCAAATTTATTAGACCATAGTTTTAAGTGACATTGGAGCCTTTAGAATGAAGACCCAACACCCCAGTGGAGTGCAGAAACTTATATAGTATCTTGACATTACAGAAAAAATGGAGGCTTGGATCCTTGCAAAAAAAATATGGAAGAGGGGAAAAGAGGAATTCTCTAGAGGGATAAAAATAATTACTAGGTAGAATTCAATTGGTTTGATGAACTTATAGAGGTCTAGGGCAAAATGTGTTGACCTCTTAGAGTGGACAATGATTTGTGGACACAATTCCATCCAGGTTTGTTGACAGACTTTAGTCTTCTTTCTTCAATATGGGTTCATTTCATGAAGACTCTGGGAAGGGACTGGAGATAATTTATTTTCTCTTTGACAGGCCCAGAATGTATGCAGACATGGAAGCTTCAGAGTGTCCTGTGCTGAGGGAGAGGTGATAGAGGGGGAGGTCAGAGAGACCTGAGGCTTCTATGTTAGTGCATGCAACATGTGCAAAGCACTATATTTTGGGGTATTGGTGTCTGAAGCCCCCAAATTGAAATACAGCATATAGTAATAGACTCAGTGCCTTTTTGCCATCCTGGTCCTGAGGCCCTAACAATGAATGGCAGCAGAAAACTAACATCAGATGTAAGGCCATTTGCAAAGCTGGAACATTCCAATGCTGCAAATTTCAGTTCACTCCTTTGCTTCCACTCATATGTGAGACCCTCTGGCTTTTAGCTCTATTGAATTTGAGCTCCTGGGTGTCCATTAAAGAGATAATTGTATTATCCTATCTTATGGTTATTTGTTTTCATACCCTTGGCATAAAAATATTACCAAGAACTTGGTTTTGGGCAGAACCCCTTTCAGCAGATCTCGTCCAGCTTCCTGAGCAAGGAGTAGAAAACTCTAACGCTAGAAAGCCAAGTGTAATGAAATATCATATGTACTATGTGGGAGTTAAAAAAGATTTTATGGAGGTAAAGAGTACAGTGATTGTTACCAGTGTCTGGGAAGGGTAGCGGGGAGGATGGTAAATAGAGGCTGGTTAATATGCACAAAATACCTTTGGATAAAAGAAATAATGTTAGTGTTTAATAGCGCAATAGGGTGACTACAGTTAATAATTTATTGCACATTTCAAAATAGAAGATTTGAAATATTCTCAACACAAAGAAATGATAAATGCTTGAAGTTATAGATGTTCTAAATATCCCGATTTGATCATTATACACAGTACACATGTATCAAAATATCACATGTGCCCAGGCTGGAGTGCGATGGATCTCAGCTCATTATAACTTCCACCACCCAGGCTGAAGTGATCCTCCCACTTCAGCCTCCCAAGTAGCTGGGACTGCAGGTGCACACCACAATGGTTGGTTAATTTTTTGTATTTTCAGTAGAGACAAGGTTTTCCATGTTGCCCAGGCAGGTCTCAAACTCCTGAGCTCAAGTGAATCTCCGCCTTGGCCTCCCAAAGTGCTGGAATAACAGGTGTGAGCCACCACACTCAGTCAATTTTATTTTTAAAGAGAATATGATAATATGAAAGGTATCTTCCAATGAAGACAAAAAAAGGGGGGAAAAAAGGGTATCAGCTCTTGGAATCAGCAGACTTGAATCCCAGCTGTGGTTTTGTTACTATTAAGGTAAGGTCCTTGGATAAATGGCTTAGCCTCTCGGATCCTCCGCCTTTTCCCCACTACAATGTAGTCCTTGGGCTGCACTTCAGGGCATCTTAAAAGTTGTGTATTTGTGGGAAAATAATTTTCCTATGTGAACCCAAGACTATCAAAAATTGGGAGTGGGCCCAAAAGGAAAAACAAATGATTATTAAAGTGATGTTATTTTTTGCATGCATACCAATGATGAAGAAGTGGTTAGGGCATTTTTCCAACACCTCTAGACTTATGGTGTTATTGGGAATGCCATAAACAATTATGTGGCTCTGTCCTGCATGCACTGTGGGGAAGGGACTCTGAAAGCT
>PVKP010035380.1:0-23362 GCA_004027715.1 Plecturocebus donacophilus | reverse complement strand
GCTGTATGGTATCAGTTGGAAATTGGTGGAAGGAGAGGCCGCGCTCCCGGCTGAGCACGGTGTCACGGGTGCTGCAGCCCACTGCGGAGCAACTTCGGGTCATCTTCTTGTTACAGGTGGGGCCCCCGGACTGCATGAATCACTATCACTTTAGCTCCGATTTTATCTTATTTTTGAGACGGAGTCTCTCTCTGTCACCCAGGCTGGAGTGCAGTGGTGCAATCTTAGCTCACTGCAACCTCCACCTCCTGGGTTTAAGCAATTCTCCTGCCTCAGCCACCTGAGTAGCTGAGACTCCAGGCACCTGCCACCACTCCCGGCTACTTTTTTTGTATTTTAAGTAGAGATGGGGTTTCACCTTATAGGTCAGCTGGTCTTCAACTCCTGACCTCAAATAATCCGCCTGCCTCAGCCTCCCAAAGTGCTGGATTACAGGGGTGAGCCACAGCCCCCGGCCAGCTTCTTCATTTTATAATAATAATAATCAGGAAGACCTATTAATAGAATCTAACTTTGGAATGTTGTAAAAGTTACAAAGTTTTATTGAAATCCAACTATAGAAGATGCTGGTAGTTTTTTTTTGTTTGTTTTTTTGCTTCTCCAGATCCACAGTTTTGTAACCTTTTACAACAGTTCCTTTTGCATAGCATTCTCGCTAATGCAACTGATAGGGTTTGGCTGTGTCCCCACCAAATCTCAGGTTGAATTGTATCTCCTAGGATTCCCAGGTGTTGTGGGAGGGACCCAAGGGGAGGTAATTGAGTCATGGGGGCCAGTCTTTCCTGCGATTCTCGTGATAGTGAATACATCTCACAAGATCTGATGGGTTTAGTAGGGGTTTCTGCTTTTGCTTCTTGCTCATTTGCTCTTGCCGCCCCCATGTAGGAAGTGTTTTTCGCCTCCTGCCATGATTCTGAGGCCTCCCCAGCTGTATGGAACCGTAAGTCCAATTCAGTCTCTTTTTCTTCCCTGTCTCGGGTATATCTTTACCAGCAGCATGAAAACAGACTAATCCAGGCAATGTTGCCAAAGCCAAGCACACTTTAATTTGCTACTTATAAGGTGGAGGGTGCCTCCATTTTAATTTCGACTTCTATTTTGATGCTTCTTCAAGCTTTAGGAAAGCAGGCTTCTACCTTTTAAGCATAGATGATTGCCTTTCTGGTAAAAAGGTATACTATACGCTCAGGATGACATCCTTTAAGGCTCTGGAAGTGATAACGTTGTTGGTAATGATCCCTTAACATATATGGTTATTGTTATGTATTCTATAGATTGGGGTCAATAAACTTTGTAATGGGCCAGAGAGTGAATATTTTAGGTTTGAAAGCCATGTGGTCTCTGTTTCTCAACTCTGCTGTTATGATAAGCAGCCACAAACAACACATAAAGTGGCTGTGTTCTGTGTTCCAATGAAACTCTATATACAGAAACAGGCTTGGAGGTGGATTTGACCTGAGCTGAGGTTGGTTGAACCCAGCTGTAGATTGTAAACATCACTGAAAACAAATATGCAACTTGTTATGATAGACTGTTTATACAATCAAACAACATAAGTGCTTCCGTGAAGAGAACCAATACTGAATAATGAAATATCCGTTAGGAAGTTCCCATATCTGAAAATTAGGGTCTACATATTCTGGGACTCTGCATGATTAAGTGGTTTGCAAAAATCTCTGATTTATAGAAAATATAAAGATATTTATCCAAGATAGTTTAGAAATGTTTCACAGATTAACCACTTTGGTTGCTAAACCAAGTATAATTTAGCTACAAATGTAAAATTCAGAGTAGGTTTTACTTTTTTGTCTGTTTTTCTATAAGATTATGCTTTTTTACATTTAGCAAGTAATCTAAGGTGACCATTATTCATGTTAATACATTCCAACAAATCAGACTGACTCCTATTGATGATTTAGCTCTACAGTTTTTTATTATTGGCTGTAAGAAGTAGATAACAGACAGAGCTACCATCTATGACTAGAATTTATACAATTTGCAATGCTCCCTTGTACTTAGATCATTTCCCTTGACTTAAAGCAGCATTATTGCTTAAGAACTTCTGAACAATCATGATTTAAGCAAAGGTATTGTTACTAAATAGAACTTAGAGCCAGGTGCATTGGCTTATGGCTGTAATCCCCAGCACTTTGGGTGGCCGAGGTGGGCAGATCACTTGAGGTCACGAGTTCAAGACCAGCCTGGCCAACAAGGCAAAACCCTGTCTCTACAAAAATACAAAAAATTAGCTGGGCGTGGTGATGCACTCCTGCAAGCTCAGGTACTCAGGAGGCTGAGGCAGGAGAATTGCTTGAACCTGGGAGGCAGAGGTTGCAGTGAGCTGAGATCACACCACTGCACTCCAGCCTGAGTGATAAAGTGAGATTCTGTCTCAAAAAATAAAATAAAATAAAATAAATAGAACTTAGAAAAGCTAAGAGTCCTTGTCGCATGGTCATATCATTTATATTAAACAAATACATTTTAAAAGATGAAAAGGAGGAAAGAGAAACAAAAAAGATATTATGGTGAATATATAATGTTTTGCTTTTCTATCTCCTTCTACTCAGTGTTTACTATCAAGTAGAACTAGTATTTATTTCTTATTTAGTGGGAGAGTTTTCTAGCTGCTTTTTGGGATAAGTGAGGATAGAAAAATTACTTCCACCAGGCGCTCATGCCTGTAAGGTGGGAGAATTGCTTGAGCCCATGAGTTGAGTTCAAGACCAGCCTGAGCAATATAGGGAGAACTGTCTCTACAAAACAAACAAACAAACAAAAAGTCACTTAAAAACAATTAGTCAAGCATGGTAGAGTACCCTGGTGGGATGATCACTTGAGTCTAGAAGGCAGAGGTTGCAATGAGCCAAGATTGTACCACTGCACTCCAGCCTGGATGCCAGAGCAAGAACCTGTAAAAAAAAAAAAAAAAAAAAAAAAGGAAAAGAAGGAGAATAGTTCAAATACTGGCTGTACTTAGTTCAAATATTGACTGTAATTTTATTATTATACTAACGATGCCAACTTTTATCTGTAATATAGGCATTGCTATGTAAAGCTCTTTGCTGGCGAGGGAGCTGACCAATTTTTACAAGAGGAACTCATTACCACTGGTAGGTAGTTTTACATACTATTTTATTTAATCTTTCTAACAACCTTATAAGTGTAACAGGTGAGATACGGTGGCTCACACCTGTAATCCAAGCACTTTACAAGACCGAGGCAGGTGAATCACCTGAGGTCAGGAGTTTGAGACCAGCCTGGCCAACATGGTGAAATCTCATCCCTACTGAAAATACAAAAATTAGCCAGGTGTGGTGGTGGGTACCTGTAATCCCAGCTGCTTGGGAGGCTGAGGTAGGAGAATCAATCGCTTGAACCCGGGAGGCAGAGGCTGCAGTGAGCTGAGACCATGCCATTGCACTCCAGCCTGGGCAACAAGAGCAAAACTCCGAAACTCCGTCTCAATAAATAAATAAATAAATAAAAAGTAACTGTAAGAGATGAAAAAGTAAAGAGACTAAGTAACTCATCTAAGGCTACAAAGCTTGGAAGTTGATGATCTGAGATTCACACCCATGTCAATCTGGCTCAAACCTATACTTTCCCATTTCAACATGCTGAGTGGAGATGAATTGCCATGAAACTGTAACTCCATCATCGAGAGCAGAGAGCGCACTAGGTTATGCCCTTAAAACATGAGACTCCAAGCAGGTCATAGAGGCTTTCTGTGTCCCATTTTTCTTACCTGTCAATAGGATGGCTCTGATAATCAGTGGTTCCCCAAAACCAGAAGTTGGGTCAAAGTTTATACATGTCCATCATACAGTTAGATAAATAAGAACTGCCAGGCCTGGTGGCTCACACCTGTAATCCCAGCACTTTGGGAGGTGGGTGGATTGCTTGAGCTCATGAGTTCAAGACCAGCCTAGCCAACATGGTGAAACGTCATCTCTACAAAAAAAAAAAAAAAATTAGCTAGGCATGGTGGTGCGCTCCTGTAGTCCCAGCTACTGGGGAGACTGGTGGCTTGAGCCCAGGAGGTAGAGGCTGCAGTGAGCCAAGATCGAGCCACTGCATTCCAGCCTGGGAGACAGAGACAGATTCTGTCTTAAAAAAAAAAAAAAAAAAAAAAAAAAAAAAAAAAAAAAAAAAAAAAAAAAAAAAAAAAAAAAAAAAAAAAAAGGAAGAAGAAGAATGTAGATTTTTCCATCATTCTACTTAAAAGCTACATTCTACTTAAAAGAGCTATCCTTTGATGTAAGATTATGTTCTTTCTGCATGTTTTAGTGTTACAGTGTCCTTCACAAAATAAGATATTGGGAGGAGATGATAGATTATTTTTATTTTATTTATTAATATTATTATTTTTTGAGACAGAGTCTCATTCTGTTACCCAGGCTGCTCATTATCCTACAACGTTCCAAATACAAAGTTTCATTTTTCACATGTCTTCTAAGCCAAGCCTAGAATTCTCTTCTGTATAAATTACTGGATTCCTATGTAAGTGAACAAGGAGAAAAGTCCAAATTTAGCGAGTTCAAAAGCAGACTGAGAGTGGAAAAAAAGACTCCTCAAATACTGGCACAAACTTAACATCTGTGTTGCAGTTGCACTCTTCCAGACCCTGTGTGCCAAGAACATTTCTTGCCTTTATTTATTTATTTATTTATTTAGAGACAAAGTCTCGCTTTGTTGCCCAGGCTGGAGTGCAATGGCGTGATCTTGGTTCACTGCAACCTCTACCTCCCAGGTTCCAATGATTCTCTTGCCTCAGCCTCTCAAGTAGCTGAGATCATAGGTGTATGACACCACACACGACTTTTTTTTTTTTTTTTTGATAGAGAGTTTCACTTTTGTCACCCAGGCTGCAGTGCAATGATGCAATCTTGGCTCACTGCAACCTCTGCCTCCTAGGTTCAAGTGATTCTTCTGCCTCAGCCTTCCAAATATCTGAGACTAAGGTGCCTGCCACCATGGTTGGCTGGTTTTTATATTTCCAGTAGAGATGGGGTTTCACCGTGTTGGCTAGGCTGGACTTGAACTCCTGACCTCAGGCAATCTGTCCGCCTCTGTCTCCCAAAGTGCTGGGATTATAGGCATGACCTAGAGGCAGAATTTCACCATGTTGGCCAGGCTGGTCTCAAACTCCTGACCTCAAGTGATCCTCCCGCTTCAGCCTTCCAAATTCCTGGGATGACAGGCATGAGCCACCATGCTTGACCAGATTATTTTAAAATATTTTTATTGAGCAAAATAAGATATGGCACCCTATTTTGGCTTCTAAAATATTGTTGGACTTTTTTGGAATTTCCTTGCCTATGAAATCCCAAAATTTGGGAACCATTGTTCTAATTGAACATACAAACTAGCGGATTGACTATTGATTAGGCCACAGATTTTTTTTTTTTTTTTTTTTTTTTTTAGATGGAGCTTCACTCTATCACCAGTCTGGAGTACAGTGGCACAATCTTGGCTCACTGCAATTTCTGCCTTCCAGTTTCAAGTGATTCTCCTGCCTTAGCCTCCTGAGTAGCTGGGACCACAGGCGTCTGTCACCACATGCAGCTAATTTTTGTATTTTTAGTAGAGATGGGGTGTCACCATGTTGGCCAGGCTGGTCTTGAACTCGTGACCTACATGATCCGCCCACCTCGACCTTCCAAAGTGCTGGGATTACAGGCATGAGCCACCATGCCTGGCCTAAAGCACATTTTTTTTTTTAAGTTAATTTTTTTTTTTCAGTTTAAAGAATGGTGTTGTATAAATAAACCCTGGTATAGGGAGACTGCCATAACCTCAGAAGAGCAAAGACTCAGAGTATTATTCCATCACACTACAGGTCCTTTAAATCAAACATGGATTTGAGTGAACTGGCAACATTTAAAATGTGTAGCATTTTACTTGTTAATACAGATTTCCAGCTTCCCTAGAAAAATTAGATCTGGCCATCTTGAGCTCACATATTCCTGGAGCACAGTGGCTATGGCCCTGTGCTCCCCACCATTTTCTCCTGCATCTTGCCCTGCCTGCTTCACTCATGTATGTGCCATCCCAATCCTGCTGGCTTTTGTGTTTGCAGCCTCATGCACGTGTGGTCTAAGGACCACAGCACTGATGTCACCTGAGAGGTGGTCAGAAATGCAGAATCTCAGGCTTCACCCAAAATCTACTGAATCAAAACCTACCTCTTAACAAAATCTCCAGGAAAATCATATGCAGATTAAAGTTTGAGAAGTCCTTTGAAAAGAACCTGGAACTTCAAAATTCTTTCCTTTCCTCAACCAGATTCTGTGGCCATGGTCAAAGCTCTGAACTATTCGCTGTAGCAGCAAGTACAACTCACAGTGCCTAGGGTAGGAAGACAGAACAAAATCATATATTAAAGTAGCTACCATGCTGGGCACAATGGCTCACGCTTATAATCCCAGCACTTTGGTAGGCCCAGGCAGACAGATCACCTGAGGTCAGGAGTTGAACATCAGTCTGGGCAACATAGTGAAACCCCATCACTACCAAAAATACAAAAAAATTAGATGGGCGTGGTGATGTGAGCCTGTAGTCCCAGCTACTTGGGAGGCTGAGGCAGGAGAATTGCTTGAATCCGAGAGGCGGAGGTTGCAGTGAGCCGAGATGGCCCAACTGCACTCCAGCTTGGGTGACAGAGTGACACCCTGTCTCAAACAAATAAACAAAAAAAAGCTACCATTATAAGGATGAATGTGCAAATATATAACGCACACTGGGCTGTATCAGTGTCTACTGGAGTGATGTTGGTGGTAGGGGGATGGAGGACGGAGCTGGGCCTGAAAGCCAGGCCAGGAGGAGATGTCCAGAACGAGGTGCTCACAGTCTGCAGTGTGGGAACCCTTGGCAGCACTGATCGGCTTCAGCACAGAGGCTTATCTGGAAATACTAAGAAAGCAGTAAGATTGGAAATATATTTTGACCATAAACTGTAGCTTAGACTTCTAGGCTAAGATATTGGCCTTTGTTCTCTTTATAATGGAAGCCATTGATAGCTTTAGAGGTGTGAAATGAGTGTTTTGAGATTAATAGTCTGACAGATTATGCAGGGTCAGTGGGCTGTATTTTAAAGACACACATTCAGAATGGTTTTATACATAAGCCTAGTTGTGGGTAAAGCAAATTCCTTAAGATGTGACACATTTTGTATGTTTCTGAACTATATTGGCATGTGTTACTCTGATATGTATACTCAGAGTTCCTGACCCAGCACCCAAAGCCATGCTGAATCTTTCCTGGCTTTTTGTCAGGCCTTGCCATGAGAGTGACCATTAAAGGTCAGAGAGTCACAAGGCCTCTCCCAGGGATACTGAGCTGGCCTGGGAATTGAGGAATTCACTCCGCATCCAAGAACCACATTTCCCTAGCTGTAAGATGGCAGAGAATAATGTTTGTGTCCCAATGAAGTTCTAACACACAGTGTTCTCAGATGACTGGCAGCATTTTGGAAAGCAACATGTGACTGTGTAATTTACGCTCTTTGAATTTGCAGTGAGACTATTCGTGGCAGTACAATGTCTATCCATGCTCCTAATTAGTCTTCCAGAACAGTTCATGTGTCTGAATTTGAAATATCTGTCACAGGGTATTAAATGTGGCATTTAGCTGTTGGGTGATTTTTTCAATAGAACTTTGTTAAAGACCAGATATAATGTGTCATTGTTTCTTTTGTGAATCTGGATTCCTTTTGAGAACTAAATGTTTAAGCAGTAAAGAATTGAGACACCCTATGGGTAAGTTCCTTTATAAATCAGCCCATTACACCATGAATTCAATTACATTGTTGGTCAATGACATCACATAAGGACCAGATTATGCTTTTCTGTTTGTGTGTGTTTTGTGTTGATTTGTCAAGCCTGGAGGGTTGGCCACCAGGAAGAAGTTGAAATGGCCACTGAAATCCCCTAGCTGTGGTTGTCACAAACTTGAGTCTGAGATATACAGAAACACTTGCCTGTCATCAGGCTGAAGCTTTCAGCTCAGGCTGTACTAGTGCCTGTTGGAAATATAAATTAAAGCATTTTTACAACTCAACAACAAAAAAATCCAATTGCCTAATAAAAAGATGGGCAAAGGGCTCAGACATTTCTCCAAAGATGATATCCAAATAGCAAATGAGGACACATGAAAAGATGTTCAATATCATCAATTTCATTAGAGAAATGCAAATCAAAAGCACATTGAGCTATCACCTCACACTTGTTGGGATGGCTGCTATCAAAAAACAAAACAAAACAGAAAATAACAAGTGTTGATAAGGATGTTGCAAAATTGAAGCCCCTGTGCACTGTTAGTGGGATTGTAAAATGGTGTAACCACTATAGAAAACAGTATAAACATTCATAAAAAAATAAAAAATAGAACTACCATATGACATAGCAATCTCACTTTTGGTTATATATCCAAAATAATTGAAAGCAGGGTCTCAAAGAAATACTTGCACACTCATGTTCATAGCAGTGTTATTCACGATAGCCTGAAGACGGACACAAACCAAGTGTTTGACAGATGAATGGATAAACAAAATGTAGTGTATGCATACAATGGAATATTATCCAGCTTTAAAAAGGAAAGCTCACACCTGTGATTCTAGAACTTTGGGAGGCCAAGGCAGGAGGACTGCCTGAGGCCAGGAGTTTGAGACCAGTCTGGGCTATATAGTGAGACCCCCCCACCAATCTCTATTAAAAAAATAAATTAAAAATTAGCTGGATGTAGTGGTGCATGCCTATAGTCCCAGCTACTTAGGAGGCTGAGGTAGGAGAATCACTTCAGCCCAGGAGTTCAAGGCTGCAGTAAGCTATGATTACGGCACTGCACTCTAGTCTGGGCAACAGAGCAAGACCTTGTTTTTTAAAAAAATAAAAAGGAAATCCTGTCACATGCTACAACATGTATGAACCTTGAAGACATTATGCTAAGTGAAATAAGCCAATCACAAAAAGACAAATGCTATAGGATTGCACTTACGTATCTACAGTGCTCATAGAAGCAGAAAGTGGAATGTTGGTTACCCTGGGCTGAGGAGGAGGCAAAGAGGAGCTGTTTAAAGGGTAAACAGTTTCCAATTTGCAAGATGAGTAAATTCTGGAGATTGGTGTCACAGCAATGTGAATATACTTAACACTCTGAACAGTATACTTAAAAATAATTAAGATGGCATAGTTTATGTGTTTCTACCACAATAAAAAAATACACAATAGATAATTGCATTAACAGCCCAATTAGTAGCCCCCCGTATCTATGACCTTTGCCTTATAACTTCTTAGTCCCTCACACACTGACTCTGGGCTTAGCACATAAAGTACAGTCAAAAACAAGCTGTGTAACTTCTGAGGCTAGGTCACAAAAAGGATATCATTTCTGCCTTGCCTGCTCTCTCAGTTGGAACACTAACGTTTGGGACCAAGCCAGCATGCTATGAAGAAGTCCACAGTTGCCAGCATGGAGATACATTGAAGCAATGTGTTGAGAACCAATGTAGGTATTGAGAACAGAGACCTCCAGCCCTATTCCCCACCCAGCTGGCTGTCAGCATCAGCTGCACCAAGGAAGACATATGGATGACAAATAAGCACGAGAAAAGATACTCAACACTGTTAGTCTTTAGAGAAGTACAAATTAAAAGCACAATGAGACACCACTACTTACCTACTAGTGTGACATCGCAATTGCCCCATGAACTGCATACCTCGACCATACCTCGGCTTTCTGTTGAAACTGCTCTCTGTAACCCTAATGTGACAGGCAAGCAGTCCAAACCCACGCCATCTTGGCCCCTGCGACTTGTAATAAGTAACTAAGGTCTGTAATTTCCACCCTACCCAGACAATGTGTAAACTAACGCTTGTCTTGACTTCTGTGAACCACTTAAGTAACAATCGGAATGTCCAAAGTCCCCTGGCCCTTGGAATATCCGAAGCCCCTCACCCTCATCTCTGCCCAGGAGGTGATTTACGAAATATCCAAAGTCCACTGGCCCTCAGAATGTCCGAAGCCCCTCACCCCCACCCCCGCCCGTCACCCCCACCCTCAAGGTGGTTTACGGGCATAAAAGGTCTTGACACCCTCCTTTCAGGGCCATGGGATGGAGAGACATGAGTCCTCCATGGCCGCTGGCAATACAGACCCTGCAATTTGGCAAACTTTTGTCTTGGTGTTGACTTTCTATGCTCCCTCCAGTACAACATCAGAATCACTGAAATTAAACAGACAACAGAGCAAGTGCTGGCAAGAATGTGGAAGACTTGGCACTCTCACACGCCAATGAAGATAAAGCAAAATGATACTGTGACCGGTAGTAGTTGTCCAGGTTCTTGGCATTTGGAACAAATTGGACAAAATACCCAGCAAAGCAAAGAAAGAATGATGCAACAAAAGAACAAAAGCAGTGATCTATTGAAAACAAAAGTACGCTCCACAGTGTGGGAGTGGCCCAAGCAGCAGCTCAAGGGCCAGCTATAGAATCTTCTTGGATCTGAATACCTTCTAGAAGTTTCCCATTGGCCACTTTATACTCACCTAAATGAAGTGGTAGCCCGCAGTCAGTCTGATTGGTTGCAGAAAGCAGTCAACCAGAGGCTAAAGTGAAGTCACAGAAGTTGCACTCCTGTGCAAACTAAAATAATTGCTTTCTACAACCAATCAGAGGCTAGGGCGAAGTTATAAAGTTATGCTTCTACGCAAACAAAGACTCCGCCCACAATCAGTCTGATTGCTTGTGGACAGCAACCATTCGTAGGCTGGAGGGAAGTTACAAAGTTGCAAAGGAGGACTCAACCTGCCATCAGTCTGATTTGTTGCTGACAGCCAATTTCCCATCTGCCTGGCAGAAAAGGTAGGGGGTTTGCAAAGGGAGTAGCTTCTGGTCCTTTTGTTATTTCAGCATGGAAAGATAGCGTTTTCCTTTCGGTTCAGTTCTAGGAAATCTTCGTGAAACAGCCATAGGTTCCCTTCCTCCAGACCCCATTCTCCTTCCTCAGTACAACTATTTTCCAAAACAGTTTGGCAGTTTCTTAAAAATTAACCATACACTTACCATATTATCCAGCTATTTCACTCCTAGTTGGTTCCTAAGAGAAAAGGAAGCTATATCCTTAGAAAGAGTTATACATGATTGCTCATAGCCATTTTATTTATAATAGCCAAAAAAATAAATCCCACATGCCAACTTATAAACTGTGGTATATTCCTTTTTTTTTTTTTTTTGAGCCTCACTGTGTCACCCAGGCTGGAGTGCAGTGGCATGATCACAGCTCACTGCAACAGCCTCGACTTCCTGGGCTCAAGCAATCCTCCTACCTCCGCCTCCTGAGTAGCTGAGCCTACAGGCACATGCTAACATACCTGGCTAACTTTCGTTTTTTTTAAAGATGGGTTTTCACCATGTTGCCCAGGCTGGTCTCGAGCTCCTAGGCTCAAATGATCTCTTGCCTCAGGCTCCCAAAATACTGAGATTACAGGTGTGAGCCACCACACCCGGCCAACTGTAGTATAGTCTTAAAATGGAACTCAGCAGTAAAAAGTGAATGAGCTAAACAGTGAGATACCACTACACTCACTCCTATTAGATCAGCTAATATCCACAACACTGACAATACTAGATGCTGGGAAAGACATGAAGTAAGCCACTTTGGAAATCAATCTGGCAGTTTCTTACAAAGCTAAATATAGTCTTACTACATGATCCAGCAATCATGCTACTTGGTATTTATCCAGATGAGTTGAAAACTGAAGTCCATACAAAAACCTGAACTTGAATGTGTATAGCAGCTTTGTCTACAATTCTCAAAACTTGAAAGCAACTAAAATGTCCCTTAGCAGGAAAATAGATGAGTTGTAGTACATCTGCACAAGGAAGGAAAGGAAATGAGCAAGGAAAGGAAATGAGCTATCAAGTAACTAGAAAACATGAAGGAAACTTAAATGCATCTTGCTACATGAAAAAAGCCAGTCTGAAAAGGTTGCAAAGGCTAATACTGTCTTATTTCAACTGTATAACATTCTGAAAAGGGGAAAACTATAGAGACAGCAAAAAGTTGAGTGGTTACAAGGGGTCTGGGGGGAGGGAAGGAGGGATGATAGGTAGAGCACAGATTTTAAGGGCAGGTGTTGTACTGGAGCGAGCATAGAAAGTCAACACCAAGACAAAAGTTTGCCAAATTGCAGAGTCTGTATTGCCGGCGGCCACGGAGGACTCGTGTCTCTCCAACCCGTGGCCCTAAAAGGAGGGTGTCAAGACCTTTTATGCCCGTAAACTACCTCAGGGGTGGGGGTGAGGGGCTTCGGACATTCCAAGGGCCAGGGGACTTTGGACATTCCGATTGTTACTTAAGTGGTTCACAGAAGTCAAGATAGGAGTTAGTTTACACATTGTCTGGGTAGGGTGGAAATTACAGACCTTAGTTACTTATTACAAGTCGCAGGGGCCAAGATGCTGTGGGTTTGGACTGCTTGCCTGTCACATTAGGGTTACAGAGAGCAGTTTCAACAGAAAGCCGAGGTATGACTGAAGTATGCAGTTTTATGGGGCTTTTACCATGTTACACAGGGAGACTATTCTGTATGCTACTGTGATGGTAGAATGTGTCACTATATGTTTGTCAAAACCCATAGAATATATGGCACGAAGAATGAAACAGTGTAAATTGTGGACTTTAGTTAATAACAGTGTATTGATATTCGTTTATCAATTGTATATCAGATGTGCCACACTAATGCAAGGTGCTAATAGTAAGGTAAACTGTAGGAGAGTTGGGAGAGAAGGGAGTATACAACTCTGTATTTCCTACTTAGTTTTTCTGTAAATCTAAAACTGTTCTTTAAAAAAGGTTACTAGCTAATAAAAATAATGAACTACTGATATATCAAGATGAATAAATCTCAACATTTGCTGGGTAAAAGAAACCAGACCAAAATAGAGTACATACCATGAATGTATGTATATATATGTGGAATATATATATTTAATTTATATCAAGTTCTAGAAAATGCAAACTATAGTGATAAAAAGCAGATCAGTAATTGCCTGGGATGGAGGTTGGGAGTGTGCTACAGGGAACAGTAGGAGGGAGAGATTACAAAGAGGCGTGAGAAAACGTTTGCAATTGTGGTGATGGTTTTGTAGGTGTACACACAAGATAAAACTTAATGCTGGGTGCAGTGGCTCACACCTATAATCCCAGCACTTTGAGAGGCCTAGGCAGGCAGATCGCTTGAGTCCAGGAGTTCAAGACCAGCCTGGGCAACATGGCAAAACCTTGTCTCTAAAAAAAATTTTTAAAGTTCACTGGCATGGTGTGCTCCTATAGTTGCAGCTACTCAGGAGGCTGAGGTATGAGGATCACCTGAGCCTGGGAGGCCAAGGCTGCAGTGAGTTGTGATCATGGCACTGCACTCCAGCCTGGGGCCTGGGTGATGCTGTAAGACTCTGTCTCAAACAAACAAACTTAGTAACTTGTATACTTTAAATGTGTATAGTTTATTGTCTGTTCATTGTCTCTCAAGAAAGCTGTTTTTGAAGTGCCAATAAAAAGTAACCCAATCATTTATTCATTTTCATGTCAGGACAGTTGTTGGCGGGGCAGTTTTGTCGATTCTGGCCTGGCTCGCTCAGATGCATGAGCAATGCATACATTGGCCCGGGTCTGGCTGGTCTGGGAACACTCTGAATGGGAAGACTGCACCCTGTTTCACAGGTCGCCAGCATTCTTCCGCATCCTCTGGCAGGCTAACCTGGTATATTTTCACGATGAGGGCAAGGCACCAAAGAGGGGCAGAAGTGTGCATGAGCTTTTTTGTCCTTCTTCTTTTCTACTGGGCAGCCTCCCGAGCCACAGTAGGCTCAGAGAGACTCCCACACAAGCACTTTTTAAGTCAACTTTGGTGTCAAGTTTGTTATTAACCTATTGACCAAAATAAGTCAAATGGCCACATTCAGAGTCTGTGTGAAGAGACTAAGGAGCTATGGGACAAAAGGCATGGATGTTGGTGGGGGGGCATTAATTGGGCTATTAATAAATTTAATCTTCCTATACCTTAGCAATATTTGAATGTGTATTTCTTTAATTCTATCCAGAAGGTATTTCTTTAATTCTATCTAGAAGGTACTTTTATGGAACTGAATGACTTATACTATTTTTTTTTTAAAGACAGTTTTGCTCTGTTGCCCAGGCTGGAGTGCAGTGGTGCAAACTTGGCTGATGGCAGCCTCTATCTCCAGGGTTCAAGCGATTCTCCTGCCTCAACCTCCCAAGTAGCTAGGACTACAGGCGCATACCACCATGCCCAGCTAATTTTTGTATTTTTAGTACAGATGGGGTTTCACCATATTGGCCAGGCTGGTCTCAAACTCCTGACCTCAGGTGATCCTCCCGCCTCTGCCTCCCAAAGTGCAGGGACTACAGGTGTGAGCCACTGCGCCCAGCCATGTTGCTTTCTTATATGTAATTTGGCAATTAAAAGAAATCTCATATATAATTTGACAATGAAAAGAAATCTCTTATTAAATGTAATTTGGTCATTGATTTTATGTTTGCATTAATTCTTTTTATGTGTAGGATATGTAAGATTTGATAGTGACATTGGTCACATTTTCATGTTCTGTTTACATTTCCTTTTTTTTTTTTTTGAGATGAAGTCTCACTGTATTGCCCAGGCTGTAGTACGGTGGCACAATCTTGGCTCACTTCATCCTCTGCCTTTTGGGTTCAAGTGATTCTCCTGCCTCAACCTCCTGAGTAGCAGGTATTACAGGCATGTGCCACCATACCTGGCCAATTTTTGTATTTTCAGCAGAGATGGAGTTTCACCATGTTGGTCAGGATGGTCTCGAACTCCTGAGTTCAGGTGCTCTACTTGCCTCGGTCTCCCAAAGTGCTGAGATTACAGGCGTGAGCCACCGCGTCTAGCCATGAGCAGAGGTTTAATAGGCAGAAGAGGCCAGGCGAGTGTAATCCCAGCACTTTGGGAGGCCGAGGAGGGTGGATCACCTGAGGTCAGGAATTCGAGACCAATCTGGCCAACGTGGTGAAACCCTGTCTCTACTAAAAATACAAAAAATTGGCCAGGCGTGGTGGCAGGCGCTTGTAATCCCAGCTACAGGAGAGGCTGAGGCAGGAGAATCGCTTGAACCTGGGAGGCAGAAGTTTCAGGTGAGCCTAGATCAAGCCACTGCACCCCAGCCTGGGCAACAAGAACAAAACTCCATCTCAAAAAATTAAATAAATAAATTTAATTGGCATAATTAATAATAATGACAGGTATCACTGGATGCATTCAATGAGCCAAGTATTGGGATCTACTCATTTTTGAAAATAATTTGTCCAAGATCAAGTAGCTCATTCCTCTATACCACTATACTATACAGTGCTTCTAAGTCACTCCACAAAAGAAACAAGATTAGGGCCCCAGATAACTACCTCATTTAAAAGAAAACAGAGTCTCATTATCAGATCAAATGATTACTAGAGCTGTATGTGCTACTGATGAAAGGGACATCATTACATTCCTTTTGTATTTTTGAGACAGAATCTTGCTGTGTCACCCAGGCTGGAGTGCCGTGGTGTGATCTCAGCTCACTGCAACCTCTGCCTCCTGGGTTCAAGTGATTCTCCTGCCTCAGCCTCCCGAGTAGCTGGGACTAAAGGCATGTACCACCAGGCCCAGCTAATTTTTGAATTTTTAGTAGAGATAGGTTTCACCATGTTGGCCAGGCTGGTCTTGAACTCCTGACCTCAGGTGACCCACCCACCTTGGCCTCCCAAAGTGCTAGAATTACAGGCGTGAGCCATGGCACCCAGCTGAGATTTTTTTTTTTTTTTTTTTTTTTTTGAGGCAGCGTCTCCCTCTGGTTGCCTGGGCTGGAGTGCAGTGGTGTGATCTCGGCTCACTGCAACCTCCACCTCCGGGGTTTAAGTGATTGTCCTGCCTCAGCCTCCTGAGTAGCTGGGATTACAGGTGCCCGCCACCACCCCTGGCTAATTTTTGTACTTTCAGTAGAGACAGGGTTTCTCCATGTTGGCCAGGCTGGTCTCAAACTCCTGACCTCAGGGAATCCTCCCACCTTGGCCTTTCAAAGTGCTGTGATTACAGGCATGAGCCACCCCGCCCAGCCTGAGATCTTTTATTAAAACCTCCGTACTTTTACCCTTTCTTCCTTGGCTGGACTTTGTCCAGCCAGGTTTATTTATAAAGCACACAAAGCTCATTAACATGACCAAGCATTCAGCAAGCCATTCTTTCAGCTCTCTTACTTCAGGAAGGCACTCCGAAGGCATAAGTCCGTGAGACATGGCTGAGGATAAAAGCAAGAGAGACTCCATCGGGATGAGTCTGAAGGGATGCCAGGAAAACAATGGGTTTGTCCATAATGAAGACATTCTGGAGCAGGCCCCGGATCCAGGCAGCTCAGCAGACAACCCGCAGCACAGCACCACGAGCATCCTTGCCTCCCTGGACTTCAAGGGCGTCCAGCCCTACGCGGGGATGCCTAAGGAGGTGCTGTTCCAGTTCTCTGGCCAGGCCCGCTACCGGGTACCCCGGGAGATCCTCTTCTGGCTCTCTGTGGCTTCTGTGCTGGTGCTCATCGCATCCACCATAGCCATCATTGCCCTCTCTCCAAAGTGCCTAGACTGGTGGCAGGAGGGGCCCATGTACCAGATCTACCCGAGGTCTTTCAAGGACAGTGACAAGGATGGGAACGGAGATCTGAAAGGTACGTGCCCAGAGACAGTTCAGGGTGGGTGCTAGGATGAGACTGGTTTATGGTTCTTTCATTCCTCAGAGCCGAATTAGGCCTGAGTTGTTCTGTAAGCACATTCCGTTATGACTGGTCATGCCAAGTTGCTTCTTGTTTATGATATTCTTAGAAAATCACTCTGCAGAACTCAGCAGTTCTTTTCTAGCTGAAGGCTATTTGCTGAAGGCCTTTGAGCCAAATGAGTTGTTTAATTTATTGCTCGCTAAGTACATATAGTTGTTTGGTCATCAGTTCTAACTTCTTACACAGAGTAGCCTTCCTTCTAAAATCTATGTCCTGTTTCTGGGAACTTAATAGTTGAAGATATCAGGATGGCAGTTGGGAATTGCTTTCCTAGTATACGACGTGGCTACTTTGACTGTGTGGCTGGGAGTTTATTAGTGAATAGAGCATAAATAATATTTTAAAATTAAAAAATTAAGTGATATCTTTAAAAAGTATAGGCTGAGTCTTAAAGTTTCAATTCTAAAAAAGGAATGGAAGGAGAAAAGGTGTAGCAGTGTGCGTTCGTCATTACTTGAATTAAGGATTGTTTAAAACTATGTCCATATTAGTAGAAAATGGAAGTAAAGAATTAACTAGGGGTAGAGGTGCATGACTGTAGTTGCACTGGGAGGCTGAGGTAGGAAGATTGCTTGAGCCCAGAAACTCAACCAGCCAGCTTAAGCAACATAGGGAGACCCCTCCTCAAAAAAAAAGAAGTGAAAAATTATTTTTTTTTGAGACGGAGTTTTGCTCTTATTGCCCAGGCTGGAGTTTGATGGTGTCATCTCAGCTCACCGAAACCTCCGCCTGCTGGGTTCAAGTGATTCTCCAGCCTCAGCCTCCCGAGTAGCTGGGATTACAGGCATTCGCCACCACACCTGACTAATTTTGTAGTTTTAGTAGAGACAGGGTTTCTCCATGTTGGTGAGGCTTGTCTCGAACTCCCAACTTCAGGTGATCTGCCCACCTCGGCCTCCCAAAGTGCTGGGATTACAGGCGTGAGCCACTGTGCCCGGCCATATCATTCTCTTAAAAAATCATCCTGTATTGTTGCTCATTGAAGAAGAGTGTATCCATCCTTCAGGGTGCAGCTCAAACCCATTGCCTTCATTACTCTTTATCAGTAATAGCCTCCCTAATCAGACAATGGGCTCCCCACCCCAGGCTCTTCTGCTTTGGATGTGTTTCTAGCATCCTTTAATCTTACCTTGAGTGACTCCCTTTCCCTGACACGTGACCTATTACCTGCTGCCTTTTGCACAGTGAGTGCTTAGCAAAAGCAATGTTTTAACTGAATACACCTAAAGTCCTAAATCCAGAGATACATTTACCACTCCTGGCCCTGCCTTCCTAATCTCCTTCTAGATTCTAATCAGCTCTGACATTTGTCATTTCCAATACCTGTTCCTGGAGGAAGAGTTTACTTCCTACAATACATAGGCATTTGTCTTTAAGGTTGAGGGGATTTTTGTTGTTGTTATTATGAAGATCCCATTCTAGCTTTGAGTCTGGTTTTGGTGATTGTCTTCTCTCCCCTGAAGCTACCCATATGGGAGAACTGGGGTACAGAGATTTTAGGGGAAGAGCCCAGGTGTCAGGTGACTCTGCACTTTGGAATTAGTGACCTTCAGCCTGCTATGTGGCCCCTGACAGTCTGATTCTAGGATGCCACATTGGGATTACACAGAAAGTTCCTGGAGATTGAATACTAGACTCAAGTTGCTGAATATGCATTTAGGACTCAACTAGAAGTAAAAACACATTATCTGCTGATTATCCTATGAAGTTCCAAATATAAAGTTTCATTTCCACATCTTTCTCAGACACGCTAGCATTCTCTTCTGTATAAATTTCTGGTCTCCTATATAAGTGAACAAGAGAAAAAGTCCAAATGTAGCAAGTTCAAAGGCAGTCTGAGCGTAGAAAAAGAGACTCTTCAAATACTAGCACAAAGTTACCTTCCATGTTGTGGTTGTACACTTTCTCCAGACCCCGTGCACCAACAACATCTCTCACCTTTTAAAATTAAATAATTTATTTAATTATTTATTTATTTTTAAATTTATTATTATTATTTTTGGGGATGAAGTCTCATTTTATCGCCCAGGCTGGAGTGCAGTGGCACAATCGCAGCTCACTGCAACCTCCGCCTCCCGGGTTCAAGCGATTCTCCTGCCTCAACCTCCTGAGTAGCTGGGATTACAGGTATGCACCACTGCACCCAGTTAATTTTTTTTCTTTTTTGAGATGGAGTCTTACAAAATACAAAAATTAGAATTATATTGAAATTTTTGTATTTTTAGTAGAGACGGGGTTTCACCATGTTGGTCAGGCTGGTCTCAAACTCCTGGCCTTGTAATCTGCCTCCCTCAGCCTCCCAATAATTTTTGTATTTTTAAGTAGGGATGGGGTTTTACCATGTTGGCCAGGCTGGTCTTGAACCACTGACCTCAAGTGATCCACCCATCTCAGCCTCCCAGAGTGTTGGGATTATGGGTGTGGGCCACCGTGCCCAGCCTTCTCACCCTTTTTTAGACATGCCCTGTCTATGCTTGCTCCTTCCTTTCCTTTGCTCTGTCTGGAAGCCCTTCACTCTGATTCCCCTTGGCCACACCATCCTGGACCTTCTCTGTCCTTACCCTCAGGAGTCATCAGCTTCCTCTGTCCCCGGGGGGTCAGGGGCCAATGCCTCGGTGCCCTTAAAGCACTTTCTGCGGCTCTTCCTTAGCTCTTCTCCAGTCTGGTCTTCATCCTACCCGCTTGTGGACACTTCCAAGACCAACACTGCCCAAAAGAAATACAATGCAAACCACATAAGAAATTGTACATTTTGTAGTAGCCACGTTAGAAAAAGGAAAAAAGAAGCAGGCAAAATTAATTTTAATATGTTCTGTTTAATCCAGTGTATCATTTCAACAGTCAGTATAAAAATATATATGTCTTATTATTGTTTTTATTTTAAGATGAGGTTTCCTCATGTTACCGAGACTGGTCTCGAATACCTGAGCTCAAGCAATCTGCCCACCTCAGCCTCCCAAAGTGCTGGCATTACAGGCATGCACCACCATGCCCGGCCCCGTATAAAAATATTAATGAGATTTTGACATTCTTTTTGTACAGGGTCTTGAAAATCCGATGCATGTTGTTCCCTTACAGCACATGTCAATTCCAGCTAGTCACATTGCAAGTGCTCAGGAGCCGCATGTGGCACATGGCTCTTAGACGGGGCAGCGCAGTGTAGATCATGTGACCAACAGGGGCCAGTGCTGCTCTGCCCTGTTCCTTGACACTGAGCCCAGCAGCTGGCCTAGATTAGCTGCTCAAAAACCACGTGTAAAATAAATGAACAATACCATAGTCTTGGTTTTAAATATAAAATATGAATAAGTCACAGATTTTTTTAATGCTGTGTTAAAGGTCATCAGTTACTGCTAGATGACTAATTTGATGTTTTTGTTTTTGTTTTGATGGAGACAGGGTCTTGCTCTGTCGCCCAGGCTGGAGTGCAGGGGTGTGATCTCGGCTCACTGCAGCCTCCGCCTCCCGGGTTCAAGCGATTCTCCTGCCTCAGCCTCCCGAATCACTGGGATCACAGGCATGGGCCATCACACTCAGCGAATTTTTGTAATTTTGGTAGAGATGGAGCTTTGTCATGTTGGCCAAGCTGGTCTTGAATGCCTGACCTCAGGTACCCTCTTGCCTCGGCCTCCCAAAGTGCTGGGATTACAGGCAAGAGCCACCTTGCACAGCCTCTTTTGATGTTTTTTGTAGAGCTAGATCTTCCTGTTTGAATTATACTGAAATTTAACAAAATTCTAAGTGTTTTTGCCTTCATGTGAATATTTATATCTTAGGTATGTTTGTTATTTTGCGGGGGGGGCTTTAACTAAAACAAAGTAGTATTTATTCATGACTTTGACTTTTTTCTTCAGGTATTCAAGATAAACTGGACTACATCACAGCTTTAAATGTAAAAACTGTTTGGATTACTTCATTTTATAAATCATCCCTTAAAGATTTTAGATATGGTGTTGAAGATTTCCGGGAAATTGATCCCATTTTTGGAACAATGAAGGATTTTGAGAATCTGCTTGCAGCCATACATGATAAAGGTAAGTTGAATGGAAAGTGGGCAGGATGGAGGTGAGGGCTGACAAAAGCACTTTTTCAAATGCTTTCTTAAAGCATTTCTTCCCTTTAACTGTCATGTATTTCCCTCCCTCCCTCCCTCCCTCCCTTTCTCTCTCTCTGGCACTCCTTCCTTTTTTCCTTCCTTCTCTTTCTTTCTTTCTCCCCTTCCCTTTCCTTTCCCCTTTCCTTTTCCCCCTCTCCTTCCTTCCCCTCCCCTCCCCTCCCTTCGCTTCCCTTCTCCTTCTCTCCTCCACTCCCCTTCTCTCCCCTCTCCTCTCCTTTCCTTTCCTTTCTTTTCTGAGACAGGGTCCTGTTCTGTCTCCCAGGCTGGAGTGCAGTGGTGCAATCATAGCTCACTACAGCCTCCACCTCCTGGGCTCAAGCAATCCTCCCACCTCAGCCTCCCAATGTATTGGGGTTACAGGCACGAGCCACCACCGTGCCTAGCTTGTCATATGTTATTCTAATATAATCCTTTCTTAGCATTTGAAATGTTTTTTACTCATTAGGTTTAAAATTAATCATCGATTTCATACCAAACCATACCAGTGATAAACACACTTGGTTTCAATTGAGTCGGACACGAATGGGAAAATATAGTGATTATTATATCTGGCATGACTGTACTCAGGAAAATGGCACAACTATTCCACCCAACAACTGGGTAAGTATCAACCCGTCTGATTTACAAAGGCAGTGATTAAATTGGTTTAGTAAAACCCTTTTGAGAAAAAAAATTAATGAATATAGAATATGAGAAGAGGGGGATGTTTCTGAAAGAAATAGAAATAAGGCTTCCAGTTATTATTTAGATTTCATCATAGAGCTGATGTGTTCTAGCAAATTAAAACCTGTATCTCTCCTAGCCTCTCCTTCCACCCTTCCTTCACTTCCCACTAGATCCAACTGAGATTCCATGTCCCATTAGTTCGATAGCTGTTTTTCTACTATCCATATCCTTTTGCCTTCTATTTTTTTTTTTCCTTGAGACAGAGCTTTGCTTTTCTCTCCCAGGCTGGAGTGCAATGGCATGATCTCAGCTCACTGCAACCTCCGCCTCCTGGGTTCAAGCAATTCTCCTGCCTCAGCCTCCCCAGTAGCTAGGATTATAGGCATGTGTCACCACACGCAGCTAAGTTTTGTACTTTAGAGTCAGGGTTTCAGCATGTTGACCAGTGTGGTCTTGAACTCCTGACCCGCCCGCCTCAGCCTTCCAACGTGCTGGGATTACAGGCGTGAGCCACCACACCTGGCCCCTTTGCCTTTCTGACTTTTTGTCTCCTCTGTCTGACAAAACCCTACCCATGAATGAACCCAATTATCTACTTTCTTGGTAGTTGAGTCCCTGGAGACATCACACCTTCATTGTCCCCACCTGAACTGAGCCATCCAGACTTCTTGGGAATTTTGCTAATTCCAACTGATCAACTTCCCTTTCTCCTTCTTCTCGAACATCCCCTCTTTCCCTCTTTTCAAACATTCTATCTGCCTCTGCCCATCTTATCACTCTCAGCAGAAAACTCGACTTCACAGGGAAAACAGAAGCTATCAAGCATGCCTGCCCCATTCCCACCCTCTTCCTTCTCACTCCTTTTACAACAGAGGCCAAATTCCTCTTTTCTGGGGTGACCAGGTTTAGCAAGTAAAAATTCAGAATGCTGGCCGGGTACAGTGGCTCATGCCTGTAATCCCAGCACTTTGGGAGGCTGAGGTGGGTAGATCACGAGATCGAGACCATCCTGGTCAACATGGCGAAACCCCATCTCTACTAAAAATACAAAAATTAGCTGGACGTGGTGGCGCACGCTTGTAATCCCAGCTAGTTGGGAGGCTGAGGCATGAAAATTGCTTGAACCCAGGAGGTGGAGGTTGCAGCGAGCTGAGATTGCGCCATTGTACTCCGGTCTGGGCAACAAGAGCAAAACTCCCGTCTGAAAAAAACAATTCAGAATTCCCAGTTAAATTCGAATTTTGGATGAGCAGTGCATAAATAATTTTTTAGTATGGACGATACATTCTTTTTTACTTTTAGTTTTTCAGAGATAGGGTCTTGTTCTGTCTCCCAGGCTGGAGTGCAGTGGCTTGATCATGGCTCACAGCAGTCTCTGCCTCCTCAGCTCAAGCAATCCTCCTAGCTCTGCCTCCCAAGTAATTGGGACCACAGGTGTGTGCCACCATGCCCAGCTAATATTTTATTCTTTTGTAAAGAAAGGGTCTCAATATATTGTCCAGGCTGGTCTTGAATTCCTGGCCCCAAGTGATCCTTCCGCTTCGGCCTCCCAAAGTGCTGGGATATACAGGCATGAGCCACTGTGCCTGTCCACATAAGCCATGCATATTCTCGACAATATGCATTGTTTCTCTGAATTCAAATGTAACTGGGCATTCTGTACTTCATCTGGCAGCTCTCTTTCTGTCCCATGCCAGAGCTTCCCCTTGCTCAGGTTTGTGTTCTCTTCT
>PVKP010035379.1:0-23351 GCA_004027715.1 Plecturocebus donacophilus | reverse complement strand
TTGGGTTAGAACATGTTCTTTTAGCTCACAGAAGTTTCTTATTATCCACCTTCTGAAGCCTGATTCTGTGAGTTCATCACACTCATCCTCCATCAGGTCATGTTCTCTTGCTGATGAGGAGCTGCGATCCCCTGTAGGAGGAGAGGCATTCTGATTTCGGGTGTTCTCAGTCTTTTTGCACTGGTTTCTTCCCATTTTTTTGGATTTATCCACCTGTCGTCTTTGTAATTGCCACCTTTCAGATTGGGTCTCTGAGTGGACGTCTGCCTTGTTGGTGATGAAGTTTTTTCTGTTTCTTAGTTTTCCTTCGGGGGGCGCTCCTTCCCCACAGAGCTGGGCCTTCCCGGGTTCAGCTGTGCTTCTCAGTCCTCAGCGCTTCCAATTGCTGTTCTCCTTGTGGGGATGGGACCCGCCGAGCCCGACTAAAAGGGCACCACCCAGTCCCGCACACTCTGCACCGAGAAGCGCCGTGCTGGCCAAAAGAGTCGCCAAAAGATTCCCTTGCCGGGAATCTCCCAGTCCATGGGCATCAAATATTCGTCTGCAACTGCGGCGTCCACTGGCTCTCTGCGCCCTCACCGCGAGCCACAATCCCGAGCCGCTGCTACGTGGCCATTTTGGATCTCTCTCCGCCCGGTGATGAAGTTTTTCTGTTTCTTAGTTTTCCTTTGGCGGATGCCGGTTCCCCTCAGAGCCAGACCTTCCCGGGTTCGCTGCACCCGCTGTGAAACTCTCAGTCCTCAGTGCTTCCAATTGCTGTTTTCCTTGTAGGGATGGGACCAGCCGAGCCCGTCCGTCCCGTATACTCTGCACTGGGAAGCGCTGCGCTGGGAGCCGGCAAAAGAGCCGCGCCGGCCAAAAGAGTCGCTCTGGCGACCCGTGTGGCTTCTCTGCTGGGACTCTCCCGGTCTGTGGGCAACAAAAATTCGTTAAAAAGTGCGGCGTCCACTCGTTTTCTGCGCTTTCACTGGGAGCTACATTCCTGAGCTGTTGCTAATTGGCCATCTTGGATCTCTCCATCTTACCCCTTTTTAATCAAAAATAGGCTCTTTTTTTAACAATTCAACTCTCTTAATTTTTTGAGCCTTCTGTTAATCTCATTCAATTCCATTTGGCAAAACCTTAAGCACCAAGTGTTTTGAAACATGTAATATTGCTGTAGAACAATACCCCTAAAATTCCTAGAAAACTTTTTATTTTTTTCTGGCTACAAGAGTGTAGATCACCCTTGTCCAATCCCTGGCCAATAGGCCACATGAGGACCAGGACAGCTCTGAATGTGGCCGAACACAAAGTCTTAAACTTTCTTAAGACATTATGAGATTTTTTTTTGCATTTTTTTTAAAGCTCATCAACTACTGTTAGTGTTAGTATATTTTATGTGTGGCCCAAGACAGTTCTTCTTTTTGCAATGTGGCCAGGGAAGCCAAAAGGTTGTATACCTGAGTCTCTAGAAGGTATCAACTTAAGTTTTTTCTGGAATCTTAACAAAGGTTATTAAATATCATTTTTATGATAGGCAGGAATAATATTATCTACCTGTAAGATGGGGATCAACTCTTTTCTACTTATTTGGATAATTGTATGGACTGAACTGTTTCACCTTCACCCAAATTCCTGTGCTAAAGGCCCAAACCCCAATGTGTCTGTGTTGGGAGATGGGGCTTTTAAAGAGGTAATTAATGAGTTCATAATGGTGGGTGCCGAACCTGACTGGTTTGCTTATTAGAAGAGAAGGGAAAATACATGTGAAAGATCATGTAAAGACACAGTGCTAAGAAGGTCATCTATAAGGGAAAGAGAGAGGCCGTTGGGGAAACAGAACCTGTCAACATCTTAATTTTGAATATCTAGTCTCCAGAACTCTGAGGAAATACATTTCTATTGTTTAAGTCTCCTAGTGTGTGATATTTTGTTGTGGCAGCACTAGCAAACCAATACAAATGAGTATAAGAATCAAAGATGTGGACTTCCAGTTCCAAAATAGCAGCATAGAGCAAGCTGGCTTTACTCACCCAAAAGAAAACCACAAACACACACATAAGACTGAGATTTCCAGCAGTAACCACTGTCAACTGAAATACGAGATAAGAGAGTTCCTTCTCTTTCCAGAGAAGTGAAAGTAACCTCCAAATAGATGGTAAGAAAATTGGACTACCACATCTGCAAATTTCTTTCCTGCCCTGGTCTGCTGGACATCAATTATGCAGAAAATCTCCCCTTCAATTTTGGTTTCTACACTGGAAAAAGTGATGTTAAGGTGGTCAACCAACTTGACCACCACCTTGGGTATGCTGGTAGGAAACCTGTCCTTGCCTTTCCCCTGGGCAACTGACTACCTGAAGGAAGATGTTTCCCTGGGGACAGGCAGAGTCAAAGTAGAAGCAAGAGTAGCATGCTGGTCTTGACAAGTTTGCCCTGCACTTTGGCCAACATATGTGTAAATCAGAGTGGCTGTTCAGCGGCACCACAGTGTAGGAGATATGTTCCACAGGTCCCCTGGGCATACAGCCCGAGACAGTCTCCCTGAGCTGCTGGAATTATCTCTTTGAGACAATCCCCATTCAGGACAAGTTGCACTCTGATCGCTTACTAGATCTGAGGTGAATTTGGGCTAAAGGCACAGTCTAAAGCCAAAAAGGAGGCAATGACCTAGCAGCAAAGATTTGTTAAGCAAATATACCCAATGAAAGAACAAAACAAGGCAGATAAAACTGGAATACATAACTTCAATCCTTCAAAGCAAAGACATAGATATATCCAAAACAAACAACAGCAAACAGGGAATCATGAGTTTCTCAAAAGGTCAAAGCAAAAATCCAGTGACTGACGCTAATAGGATGGTAATTTTTGAGCTCTCCTTGACCAAGAATTAAAGATAGTAGTGTTAAGGAAACAAAATTAACTCCTAAATAACCCAGAAAAGTAATTCAGAAATCTGTTATAAAAAATTAGTAAGGAATTGAAATCAGAAAAAGAAAAAAAGAAATTCAAACATAAATCTTGAAACTGATAACTATATTTGCTGAATTGAATAACTCATTTAAGGTGTTCAAAAGTAGAATGGACTAAGCAGAGAAAAAATATCAATGACCTTGAAAACATGGTATTTAGGAATACATAGTCAGAGGAGAAAAAAGAACAAGAATGAAAGAAATAACGAATACCTCCAAGATGTAGAAAGTTAAACAAAAAAGATCAAGTCTAAGGATTATTGGTGTTCAAAAGACAACTAAACAAGCACAAGGGGTACAAATCTTATTTAAGGCAATAATAACAGAAAAGTTTCCAAAATTTCAAAAAGATATAAATATCCAGGTACAGGAAGGTCTGAGAAAAGCAAACAGATTCAACCCAAATAAGACTACCTTAAGGTCTATAATAATTAAGCTCTCAAAACCCTAAAGGATCTTAAAAGCAGAAAGAGAGAAGCAAGATAACATATAAAGGCGTTCTAATTCATCTGGCAATAGACTTCTCAAAGGAAATTATACAGGGCACAAGGAAGTATAACAACATTTTCAAAGTGCTCAAAATAAAAAACTGCCATTTAACAATACTGTATCAAGAAAAAAAATTCTTTAAATATGAAGGAGAGATAGTCTTTCTAAGACAACAAAAGATAAGAAAATTCACCATCATCAGATTCATCTTACAAAGGAGTTCTTCAATCCGAAAGGGAAAAATCACTAATATGCAAAAACTGTTCTAAGTATAAAACCTAGTGATAAAGCTGAGTACATGAATAAACTCAGAATACCACATTAGTGTAATGGTGGTGTGCAATTAATTCATAACTTTACTATGAAGCCCAAAAGAAAAATCTATGTGAGACAATAATAGCTACAGCAATCTGTTAAGAGATGGGTAATATAAAAAATATAAAATGAAACAAGTCAAAGTCAAAACATGGAAAAGATAAAGTTGAAGTGTAGAAAGTTTTTGTATTTTTTGCTTTTTTTAAAATTCTTGTCTTTGTGACCTAAGATAAATTAACAGATCTAAATATAGAGATAGGAATACAATAATAGTAGAGAACTTTAACATTCCCCTCTCAGTAATGGACAGATCACACAGAACAAAAAACATCAGAGTTAAACTACACGCTAAATCTAATAGGCCTAACTGACATTTACAGAACATTTACCCCAACTTCTGCAGACTACACATTCTTTTTATCAGCACATGTTACATTCTCCAGAATACATCATATGTTGGCTGAAAAGAAGCCTGAACAAATATGTAAAACTAAAAATCTTATCAAGTATCTTCAGACAGCAACAGAATACTAGAAATCAGTAACAAGAAAAACTGCAGAAAACACACAAACAGAAATTAAACAACCTGATCCTGAATGACCAATGGGTCAATGAAGTAATTAAGAAGGAAATTAAAAAGTTTATTTAAATAAATGAAAATGGAAATATAGCACACCAGACTCTATGGGATACAGCAGAGCAGTACTAAGAGAGATATTTATAGCAGTAAGCACCTATAGCAAAAAATAGGAAGACTTCAAATAAACAACTTAATAATGGACTTCATGGAACAAGAAAAGCAAGAACAAACCAAACCCCAAATTAGAAGGAATTAAATAATAAAGATCAGAGCAGAAACAAATAAAATTAAGATTTAAAAATACTGATGATCAACTAAAAGTTTTTGAAAAGATAAATAAAATTTTAAAAATTTTAACTAGACTAAAAAAAAAGAGATAAGCCACCAATAAATAAAATCAAAATTGAAAAAGGAGACATAAAACCTGAGAAATAGATTTATTAGAGAGTGCTGTGAATAGCAATATGCTAACAAATTGGAAAATCTGAAAGAAAGAAAAAAATTGCTGGTCACACATCCTAAAGATTGAATTACAAAAAATTTGAAAACTTCAACAAGCCAATGACAAAGCCATAATAAAAAGTATTCCATCAAAGAAAAGCCTAGGATCTGATGGCTTTACTGCTGTATTATACCAAACATTTAAAGAACAGATACCAATCCTACACAAACTATTCAAAACAATTGAGGAGGGAATACTTCCAAATTCATTCTATGAGGCCAGAATTATCCTCATGGCAAAACTAGACAAGGACACAACAAAAAAGAAAACTAACAAGTTAATATTATGGATGAACATACATGCAAAATCCTCAACAAAATACTGGCAAACAAAACTCAGCAATAAAGATGCCATGTACCACAATGAAGTGGGATTTATCCCAGGGTGAATAGTTCAACACTTACAAAAAATAATCATTATTCATCACATTAACATAATGAAGAGCAAAAACCATATAATTGTTAGAATAATAGTGAAAAAGTATTCAACATAATTCAACATCCTTTTATTATAAAAATTCTCATCAAAATGGGTATAAAAGGAAAATATCTCAAAATAATAAAAACTGTATATAATAAACCCATAGCTAACACTGTTGTGAATGAAGAAAAATTGAAGGCCATTTCTTTAAGGACCTAAAACAAAACAGGGATGCTCATTTTCACCACATTTGTTTAACATAATACTGGAATTTCTGGCTATAGCAATTTGGCAAGAGAAAGAAATAAAGGGAATTAATTGGAAAGAAAATCAAATTAGCATAGTTTCAACTTTTATTATAACTAGATAAACCTAAAGACTCTACCAAAAAAATGTTAGAACTGGTAAACAAATTCAGGAAGGTTGCAGCATGCAAAATCAGTATATGAAAATCAGTAACATTTACAAACATCACCAACCTGAAACAGAAATCAAAAACCAGGAATCAATCTAACTAAAGAAATGAAAGATCTATACAAGGAAAACTACAACACTCTGATGAAACGAAGTGAAAAGTACACAAAAGAAATAAAAATATATTTCATGCTCATGAATTGGAAGAATTAATATCTGGGTGATAAAATAATCTGTACAACAAACCCCATGACACATGTTTACCTATGTAACAAACTCGCATATGTACCTCTGAACTTAAAAATTTCTTAAAAATTGTGAAAATGTTAATACCATCTAAACCAATTTACAAATTAATGCAACCCCTTTAAAGTTCCAATTAAATTCTTCACGGAAATAGAAGAAATCCTAAAATGTACATAAAACCACAAAAGACCCCAAATACCCAAAGGAATTTTGACCAAAGAGAACAAAGCTGGAGACATCACACTACTTTACTTCAACATTTACTACAAAACTATAATAACTAAAACAGCATGGTACTGGTGTAAAAACAGGCACATAGACCAGTGGAACAGAACAGAGAACCTAGATATAAATCCATGCATTTACAGCCAATCCATCTTTGACAAAGTTTCCAAGAATAGACAATGGAAGACAAACAGTCTTTTCAATAAATCGTTGTGGGAAAACTAAATAACTGTATGAAGAATAAAAGTAGATTCCTATCTCTTACCATACACAAAAATCAAATCAAAATGGATTAGAGACTTAAATCTGAAACCTGAAACTATGAAACTACTAGAATAAAAGTTTGGAGATAATCTCTAGGATAATGGTCTGGGAAATGTTTTTATATAAGACCTCAAAAGCAGTCAACCAAAAGAAAAATACACACATGACATTACATCAAGTTAAAATGCTTCTGCAAAGCAAAGAAAACAATCAGCACAGTGAAGAGACAACACACAGAAGGGAGAAAATATATGAAAATTATTCTCCTGACAAAAAATTATCAGTATATATAAGAAGCTCAAACAACTCAACTAAAAATGGGCAAAATTTCTGAACAGACATTTCTCAAAAACAAAGAAGAAGGCTTGCAAATGGCCAACAGACATATAAAAAATGTTCAACATCAGTAATCAACAGGGAAATGAAAATCCAAAGCACAATGAGATATCATTTCACCCCAGTTTAAATTGCTTATATCAAAAAGGCAAATAATGGATGCTGACAAAGATGTGGAGAAAAGAAGCCTTATATCACGTACTGTGGGTGTGAATGTCAATTAGTACACCCACAATGGAGAACAGTATGGAATTTCCTAAAAAAACTAAATATAAAATTACCATAATATGCAGAAATTCCATAACTGAGTATATATCCAAAAAGCAAAAATAAAATCAATGTGTTAAAGAAACATCTTCATTCCCATGTTGATTACAACACTATTCACACTAGCCAAGATATGTAATCAAAGTACCCTTCAACAGATGAATGAATGAAGAAAATATTGTATAAATACAAAATTGAATAGTATTAAGCCATAAAAAAGAACAAAATTCTGTCATTGATGTCAACATGAATGTAACTGAAGGCCATTATGTTACGGGAAGTAAGACAAGCACAGAGAGACAAATGTCACATGTTCTCACTCATATGTGGGAGCTAAAAAGTTTAATTTCATGAAGATGGAGAGTGGATTGGTAGCTACCAGAGACTGGGAACAATAATAGGAAAGGGAGGGTGAAGGAGGAAAATATATATAAATGTATTTTTTACTACTGAACTGTATACTTAAATTTATAAAGATGGTAAATTTTATATGTATATTTTACCTCAATGGAAGAATAAAGAATCAAAGAGGTAATGCATATATAGCCACTGTTTCTGACACAGTACAACATATTAGTGTCCCACATAGGATTTTTATACTCATAACGGTGGAAAATAAACAACCAAAAACCAATATTCTACATATTTTGTTGAAAAAACTGGAGGAATTACAAGCAAAGGACATGCAAAGATCCAATAACGATACTCAAGGGGATGCTGAAGTTATGTTAGAGATGAGACTCTAAGATGGTATCTGACAAATTTGGAAATTTAGTGTATAAAAGTAGCCAAACAAGATGAGGGGCCAGAGTGTTCCCAAGGCCTTGCACATGTATGTGTAGGATAATTATTTGGGGTTTCTTTTTATCTTTTCAAAGTAGGGTAAGTATCCCATGAACACTACTTCTTTATGTTATTGTATCACTTACTGGTGATTTAAAAATTCTTTAAGGTGTTCAGGAAGGCTATGAGTAGTTATAATCTTGGAGATATTCCCAAGTCTTCACAGGTGAAAGGTGTATTCTCACCATGTTACATCTATGAACTCAACTTTGTGTGAAACTCAGGACAACATCCAGTACCAGTAGGATCCTATCTGATATCATTAGAGATTCAGAATAGAACAAGAACCCAGCCACAGTTGGTAAGAAGAATCACCACAGGCAAACTCCTCATTAATGCTGCTTGTAATCACAACACATTTAGCATGCCAGAATAGCAGACTAGATACACAATGTAAACATGGAGCCAATATCATTGACCTCCCGAGGAAGGAAATGGAGTTGGTATCTTACTGTATATGGTGAAGCCAGCCTTGTACTAAGCACCTAAGGAGCAAATAAGAAAAGCTGCAGTTAAGCTCTTTCCCATGCACTATTTCAGAAGTCCGTTTACTATCCCCTCTGCCTAGCCACCTTCACCACGTATTTCTCTCAAACCTTAAAAGCTCTAGGGAGACAATGCAATACCCTGAAAAATGCCTGTACTTCTGAAAGTGTGTTAAACTCTTAGCTCTTTCATTTACCAAATGCCACTTAACCTGGGCAATTTACATATCGAATCTCAACTTCCTCATCTTCAATTTCCCTGTAACATTACTCAGAGAATTAAGTAAAAAAAATGTTTGGTTTCCTTTTTTTCTAAGATTTAATAATTTAAAATGAAATTGTATTTTAATTGCTGCAATATACAGATTGTTCTAGGTTTTACTTAACAACTGGACAGAGGTTCAGATTAACAACCCAGAACCTTTTTAGAATAGATCTTGGTATGTGTCTGAACTGTCGTGTGGGCTGTTCCCACATCTCCTCTCTGAGATGTGTGCCTGTATTGTTCCCACAAGCCTGCATCCCAAATCACTTTACAGCAAAGGTCTTCTATTCCACGCCGTAAACCACTGCAACATGCATTTTAATGGGGCATGGTTGCACTCTCCAAGATTAATTTCTGACACTGGCAATAACTGAGGTGTCAATTCCTGTTAACAATCTACGGCTTGGCAGATTTTTGTCAATCCATTAATAACGTGTGTAATTGATAGCAACAGAGAAAGGCCACTGCTATTAATTCACTGCTGATTACTGATGATTATTAACGATGATGGCAGTGAGTTTTTTCCCATCAGTCAAATTGTAGTTTTTCAAAATTAGTTGTAGTAAATAAGGAAAAGAACAAAATATTAAGGTCTAAAAATTGATTCATATTTAAATTAGGCACTCTTTAGTGAGTATTTGCTCTACACTGAGCAATATGTACTTTGCATTAATTATCTCTTTTCATTTTTTACAGTGACAATTTGAGGCATGTTTCACTCTCCTATATTTCAGGGACTTGCTATGGATCAAAGCATAAATAATATTTATGATTCTAGAAGAAGAGATCTCAGAGACCTCTGAAAAATATAGGGCTACATTTTAAATTATTGTCCAAGGTCATGCAGATTTAGTAGAAATAGAGTATTCCTTACCCAGTAGTCTTTAACCAGAAACCTCCATAACTTCTTCCTTGATGGTAAACAGAACTTCACACCATAAAGGCAAATAAGAGATACTTTCTCAGCCTCCCTTGAAGTAAGGCATATTCACATTAACATGTTAAAAGGCTTTTAGAAATTCTCTTCTAGAGGAAACATTCTAATGAAGTTAACCCAAATTTTCTTGCAATTAATAAATCAAGAAACACCATTGTCATATAATACCAATAAGTATCCCAGAAAACTGAGATTCTGCATTCCACCCTTTGAAAAAGATTATTGTCAATCCATGACATGATAAGGAATAAAATCACACTAAGGTGCAAAAAACAAATACACATCTAGTTAAAAATCAGAATAAGTAAAACCTCTAAAGTTGTCACTGTGATAAATTTTACAAATCATGAGGCTCAGAATATTTCTGTAAGAATATTTTATTCTTATTCTTGTTTAGAGAAATGTCAGGGCATCAAATTGCTCTTTAGGCCAAATTTGTATATGTTGTGGGAGGTGGAACAGAAAAGTCTCTACAGGAATAAATGTGGTACTACAGTCAGAGAGGTTTGAACTCAAATCCTGGCTATAATGTGAACTAGGTGGCTTCAAAAAAGGTACAGGACTGTTCCGAGCTTCATTTTATTGTTCTTTCTAATTTTGTTTTTTTATTTCTCTCAAATAAAGCTTTAAGTAGCTCCAATTCATTGAATTACTGAGAAGGTTAAATGAGGGTAAAACAATCCTTGATACATACATCAAGTATCCATTAAGGTATGTCTGCGATCACTCCCTATCATTATCAGTGATTGTAACAGAAGCATGAAGACCATAGGGAAGAGTCTGGATACAGTGAAACAGGAAATCCAGAGCCTTGTTATCTCCTGCCTAAGGTAATGCCATGAGAAAAACAACAAGAGTGTATTTTATGGAGCTGAAAAACAAATCGTTTATTTAAGGAAAGTAAAGACGACAAGGAGATGAGTAAGGATTTGACTGGGGAATGGACACAGGATAGGCAGAAATAAGAGCTTGGATTACATTTTTAACAGCCTAAAAATGGGAAATAAATGGTTGAGAATGATGTACTGAAGACCTGTTTTCTTCTTTGACAGAGAATTCCTTAAGATTCTCGGATGCAAAGATTGGCAGTCAAATTCATTCAGACGTACAGATTTTATTCTTTTATAAGAAGCTACCTCACTAATATGCTTATAAAACCAGATATGCATTGTAGGGACTGTTGTGAAATTGTCAGGCTCTCATGGTCTCCAGTAGCTCCATTTGCATGCTAATGAAACCAGAGGCCAGATGCCACTAATTACAACCCAGTCACTCTGTCCAACACCCCACAACCAACTGCCGGTGAATGGACCTTATCATTCCATTATGCAAATGATACTTAGGAAGAACAGGAATAAATTCTAAATAGTGGCAACCAGAGCCATATATTGGCAGGAGGTAAATTAATAAATATATTCAAGACATGGAAATTAAAAATTATTATTCAACAGTAGATTAATCATGGCTGAATAAATATGGAACAGAACAACTTTTTTTTCCTAATATTCTGAGCAATTGAATGAAACTTCCAGTAACTTATTAAGGTATAGTAAATTGTATTTCCAAAAATCATCAATCAGGTTGCTAAAGAGTTAAGCATTCTTAACCCACTCAAGTGCTTTTTTCTGAATGAGACAATGACAAAAAAATCCTGCCGAGTGTTTTCCTTGATATATGAAGTTACATTAAATAAAAATAAAAATCGAAGGAAAACCTTTGCTTCTGAGCCAATGGACCACTTATAAAGATTGATTCCAGAAATGCTAGAAATGAAGTTTGATGTTTATTTCCTTGTAAGCACTACTTTATTTTCCTTGTAAGGACATTGCAGACAATTATCTGTTACCTACATAACCTGCTCTGATCATCCTAAAAGGAAAGATACTGTAAAATAACCAATAAGAATCAAGATGTATGAACTTTATAACCTTCAGGAGATGAGCTTCTTGCCATTTTCTATTTTGGAGTCTCTCTGTTCTGGAATAATGTGTTCTCAATAAAATATTCATGTCAACTAAAAGACTCTGACTTTTCTTTTGACAGTTGTTATCTCTAAACCACAAGTCTATAGAAAAATACCTAGGTAATAAGGAGGAAAAAAGACATGAAAATATTTGTTCTTAGCAGTTTTTTATATGAAACTTTTTCAAGCTATCCTACTGATGATCTGAGATTTTTTTAAAGTAAACATCAGTAGAAAGGTAATTTGTAGAAATGAAACAAGATGGGTTTGGAAATAAAATATCTGTGTTTAGATTACAGGTAAATCAATTGTTACTTGGAAAAGTCACTTAAGTTTTCCAAGCTTTACTTCTCCCCTCTTTTAAATAAAAACACTAGTATCTACTCACAGTCTAATTGTGTTAACTAAATGGGATAATGAATTGACCTCCTAGCCCTGTGCCTGCAACATAATAGCTGTTCATGGAACAGTAGCTACTATTTTCTATACATATTTTCACCGTTTTAGATCTTCCTTCTGGACAAGCTGTGTGTCACTTAACATACTTGAGTCTCTGTTTTCTGTGTGCCAAATAAAAGCTTTGAACTCAATGCTGTTGAAGAGCCCCTCTTGCTCTTTGTAGTTAGAATTACATGGAGTAAGTAAAGAGAAAATCAAGGAGTACTTGAAATCAAGACCATTCAAAACATGGTTTTTCTGAAAGGTGACTTGCCTGGAAGTACATTGAACACAGCAGTCAGTTGTTAAGTTTTGGAAATCGTCTTCCCTAAAGATTGCCTTAGGAGGACTATGTGAGCAGAGATCAGTTCTCCCCAAGGCAACGTCAGTATCATGGCATCATTTTGCATGAAAATCATACTGAGACTTTAAAATTTATTTTCCACATCTCTATTAGCAACCTGTTTCTCTCATGGAATATTTCACAAATTCTCAATTGATTGCACTCCTCATTTTGTGACCATATACTTTTGTTTATTTCTATCAGTTTCTGATGGTTTGAATTCTAACCCATAATTAAGGCAACTTGTTACATCTTTAACCAGCTGTGATGAATATATTCTATGTTGTGACATTTAACTTTTACAATTTACAAGTTAAGGTTTTATCAGACCAGGTATTGTGATCGTATTCTCAGAGAACTTTCTTGTGTCCCCAACCTATCTTACTACTAATAGTACTAAGATAATTCTTACTCAGAGAGTTCATTTAAAACAATTATAACTAATAAAAGAAATTTGAATGAAATTCCCCATCTCTAGGAAGACTGGTGGTTGGCATTTAAGGTTTGTGTTGGCTTAGGTAATTCATTATGCTGGCCATCCCATTCAATACAAGAACATCAACACATAGTAGGCACTCAACAAGTACAGACTGAACAGACACTCCGTGAAATATGCAGATGAGGGCCAGTTGTGGTGGCTCACACCTGTAATCCCAGTACTTTGGTAGGCTGAGGTGGGCAGATCACCTGAAGTCAGGAGTTAGAAACCAACCTGGCCAACATGGCGAAACCCTGTGTCTATTAAACATACAAAAATTAGCTTGGCATAGTGGCACACACCTGTAATCTCAGCTATTCAGGAGGCCAAAGCGGGAGAATCACTTGAACCCAGGAGGCAGAGGTTGTGGTGAGCCAAGATGGCACCACTGTACACCAGCCTGGGCAACAGAGTGAAACTTCATTAAAAAAAAAATAAAAAAGAAGGCAGATGACCTATATTCAGGTACTAGAAATAGGACTTAACAATATTAAATAATTCCCCAAGACCATATTTTCCCATATAGGAAAATTAGGATCCAAACCCAGATCTCCTTGATATCAATTTCTATGTTTTTAACAAGGATATTACACCAGCTCTGCTATTTCTGAGCTTTCCCTATTTCTTATTTTTCTTCAATTTAAAACAATCTTTGGCTTGCCACCAGCAGGCAACTAAGTTTAAGTGTTTTTCACTTAAAAGAATGAAGGCAGACAGAAAATTCAGAACCACAAAGAATGAGCCATTCTCTTAGAAATAAGTGATTAGCAGTATTTTTCAGAACACATTAGAATAAGACTGAATATCCTTAACTGACAAAAAATAGACCCTCAAGGTAAATTATGAAAACATGTTACAATAATATAGACTTTGAAATTAATGGATTTTGGTGTGAATACTAGCTTTACTTTTAGGAGTGGTGTAGATTTTATCAAATTATTTTATATCTCTAAGTTCATTTCTTTGCATTGAAATACATATGATAATATGTAATTCAGAGTTATTGTGAAGATTAAATGAGATTGCATGTATAACTTTCACGTGCCTAAAACATGAATAGTATACACTAAATATTGACTTATTCATATCCCAGTAAGAGTTTGAGTAAACAATAGAAAATTTATGCCAATAACAGTTTTGTACCAAAATTATACTATATTAACACAGAGACAAGGAGCAGGAAGAAGGAAAAGAGGAAACCTGAAATAACCTTGATAGAGACTTTTTATTTTTGTTGGTCATCTTAAGTGGAGGTGCATCCACTTACTTAAAGTGTGTGGCATAATGGCAGTAGATTTTTGAATGTAGGTAGAAATATACCACTAAATATCCACTTACTAGGCATAACAGTAGTAGATTTTTGGATATAGGTAGAAATATACCAGTCATGAAGTAAAATCTGAGTGTCGTCAGCAAAGTTTTCACAGAGGAGCCCTCAACAGGCAAAAGTACAAACCTGGAAACAAGGTATAAGTACTGACAGAGGATGTTTTCTGTACTTAGGAAAAACTGGTGTGTACTTCAGTTCCACCTCTATAGTTCAATAGCTGTGCAATCCACGACAAACTAGTTAATCTTTGAGACTCTATAGATCTATTTCACGATCTATACAATAAGTGTAATATAGTGCCTACATCATAAGATGCCCATGAGTTTTTATTAGGATAATGTTTATAAATCTCTTAGCACAAACATTGGTACATAGTAAGGGTTGGACAGGTATTAACTAATTTGATAATAAGTTAGATGAAGTTGGACAAAATTGTAGCGATCTATGGTCTTGATTCTTTCAATTCCAGCATTACAAATGGCAAAGGAGTTCTCACTGAGAATTTCTAAATGCTTTTTAGAATCGGTTTATATTTCATGGGTACTAAGAACCAATCTCTCATGATAACTTCCACAGCTAAACAGTTCCACTATGAATTGGAATTTAGTCCTTTGTGATCATGGAGTAACCTTGGAAGATAGCTGATTTCAGAAGCAAAAATAAACCCATGTTTAATGAATCAATCAGGGCTGTGTTTCTACGATTATACCTGAGAGGAAGGAGGATGCTTTGGTTCCAGCAGCCTTATCAAGGGCGTTGTTGTCCACCTAATGGAAATGTAATTGCTCCTCATTCCTCTTTTCTCATTAAGTCAATCTCATGGTTTTGAAGCCTCATAGTAGTGATCTACAAATTTATAAGCAAAAGTGTCTCTTGCTGAGCTGAGAGGCCACTAAAGCTCAGACTCATTGCTCTCTCCTGAGTACTCTATGTAATCCTCACATTAAATAATGTGCAAAAACTCCCAGGAAGCTGTTGGTCCTTAAGGCACAAAAAACAAAGGAAAAACTTACCCCATACCTTCACCCTCTGCAGATGACAGCTCATGGAACAGCTATCCAACTAGAAATGTTAATAACTACCGTCTCTTCTTTTACCAGCTGTGTACATACATTACTTAACTTAATCCTCACTACTAACAATGCACTAATTATCATCTCCATTTTACAGATGAGGGAATTAAATCTCACAGAGGTTAATTGACCTGCTCAAGGCCACATAGGTGGTAAATGTCTATGCCTATGAGCCTATGTTGTCAGATTTTACCTACTTAAATAAGATTGCCAGGAGCAGAGATGCCTATATTTCAGAACAAGGGTTGGCAAGCTTTTTTTTACAAAGGACTCCATGGTAAATATTTTAGACTTTGCATGCCATTTGCTACCTGATTCAACTATTCAAGTGTGCCTTTCTCTCTCTTTGTGAGGTGAAAGCAGCTGTAGACAATACAGAAGTGAATGGCTTGGCTATGTTCCAACAAAACTTTATTCATAAAAACAGGCAGTGGGCTGATTTTTCCCATAGAATGTAGTCTGTCAATCCATTATGGAATATTAAGCTATTTTTCTGGGAAACTGGTGATTCAGTGGCAAAGGCAGGAGGCAGAGAAATTCTAGGTTGATAGGAGCAGGTCCCTGGCAAAACCCCACCTTTGTGCTAAAAAGCCTGAAACCCAACGTCCAAAGTAAGAACTTCTATCCCTGTGTGCCTGCTCTTTACCAATTGATTCTATCTGAATAATGTTTTTTACAGATCAAATGTTGCCTTTTCAAAACTACCTGTGGCTCACCCTGCCCCCAGCCTGTGCCTGTAAAGACCCCAGACTCAACTGGCAGAGGGGAGAAGTGGCTGGACAAAAGAAGAAGCAGCTAGATGTAAGAGAGAGGCACCTTGACTTCAGAGATGGTGGCTGGACGAGGCAAAGAGGTGGCATGACTTCCAGGGAGAGTGGACTACCCTTCTCTTCCCCTTTCCAGCTCTCCTGTCCACTGAGAGCTGCTTTCATCACTCAATAAAATTCTTCACATTCAGCATCCTTCAGTTCATCTGTATGACTTCACTCCTCTCAGGCACCAGACAAGAATTTGGGATGTGTCAACAGCAGGTACCCATCAAGGCTGTCACACTGGCCCTTTGCCCTCTCCTGTAAAGGGCAGCCACTCCATGCAATGAGGCAAAGCGTCCATTGAGCTCATAACACACTGCTGTCTGTGGATGGTGAAGCCAAGAGAGCATTGTAACATGCCACCTGGAGGCTGCTATGGGACCTACATGGAATTCGATCCTGCTGGCACTAAAGTGGCCAGTTCCTCCACTCACTTGCCTGCAAGCTCCCTTCCACGAGGGGTGGAGAGCAGTGGACCCAAGCGAGCAGAGTTTGCTCCTGCCAGTACTGAAGCATCTGGCTGGTTCCCTTACTTGTTCACTGGCACGCTATCCCCCAAGAGGAGTTGAGCAGGGTGGGCTGAGTAAACAGTGCACCCCTGTCTCAAGTCCTGTGAAAGTGTCAAGAAAATACTGTGTATCACTGGGATTCTAATTATGAATTGCCATCATCCCGTTACTTGACTTTGGACAAGTTACTGTACTTTGGAGGCCTTTTATTATCATCTATAAAACAAGTTAAATCATTTCATGTTTCTCAAAATGTGGACCATAAATCAATAACACTCGTATGTAGGCTTCCCAACAGCAGAGATTTAGCTGTTTTGTTTAATGACAAATCTCCTGGAACCTATGAGAGTGTCTGGCACATGAAAAGTGCTCAGATATTGTTGGCTGTATTAATAAACAAACCCAGTGACATAATGTATGTACTAGATTTCAGACCATCAGATCAAACACAGAGTAACTGCTCTGCCATGGACTGTGGTCACCATTACTAGCTTCTGGCATCCTCATCTGTTTAGACTGACCATTCATTGTCTAAACTTTATAATTTTTAGAGTAAGAAGATCACTATTAATAATTACAGCAGGACAACAAGCATTACTGGGGTCTGGCCCAACCCTGATGGACCACAAAGCCAGTTTTTATCTATTTGTACTCCAGGTGAATTTCCATCATGCCCCCACATGCCTTTGTAAAAACCACTGAAGCTCACCAGCCTCTGCACACCCAAACACTACCTTCAGAAGGAACACTAGGAAGATGAAAACTGAATATTTGAGCATTTACCTATAAAAAGATGAGTTACTTGAAAAGCATATTTTAAAATCAAAAGTAACTACAATGCTTTTAATTAACATGTTAAAAATATCTTCTTTTCCATACCTAGTAATGCAGCAGGATGCTTGCTCAACAAAGCAAAATAGGTCAATTATATAAAGTCAAGAAGGTGCATTTACTCTTCTCATCTGAGTACTAATATGTAAATTTCTAACCCTCTGCAGTTCCTTCTGGCTATAAGAGTCTGTGATCTTGGCAAGTGACAGACCCCTATGGCTAATGAATCACAACTTAAATGAGTACCAAGTTCCCAGCTGATATGTGAAAAGGAACTCAGTGAGAAGTACTTAAGTCCTTTGTGTATTTAATATATTGCCCTTAATGAATAAGTCTGGTATGTTCGTTTTTATTACAAAAGTAGCAGATCTATCTTACTTTCAAATTACAAGGATAATGCTTGCAAAGATGAACAAAGGACGTTTAAAGATACAGGGTCTGAAAGTTTCCAAAAGCTGAACAGTGAGCGATATTAAAACAACTTGAGAGAATTTTATTTCAAAGGCAAGATCATATCTGAAGCATTTCTCAACACTGTTTAAAATGCAAAAACAAAGAGAAACAAAACTCCTTGAAGAAGTTTTTGCTCAATACCCAAGCTACAGAGCCTTAGCGAATGTTCCCAATAGCAACCAATGAGCCCCTAACAGGAGCTGTAAGGACTGGGGCAGTGGGAGAAACACAGACCATTCGCTTTGATTCAGCGATTTTTATGAGTGCCATTAAGTGAAGATGGGCAAGTAACTATGTGGCTAAGGGCAAAGCCCAACAGCTCTGCGATGAAAAAGTCTCAGAAAGAACCCATGAAAGAGAACCCTTCAAATCAAATCAAATAAATATGAGTCTACTGGGGAGAAGGGTCTTGTTTTTCATTTAAAATAATATTTTAAAGGGTGAACAATAATCCAAACATGTCTGGGGTACTGTATCTTCTAGGAGAATGCTGATTTTGATTAAAATAATTTAAAGAAAAAAAATTTAGATAATTTTACCTTCAAATAGCTTAGGCATCTTGGACCAAAGTTTGCACATTCTACAAATATTGACACAATAACACATTTGACACATTTTAAGTCTTTACCCATCATTTGTTGGGTTATGTCAAATGCAATTTAGGATAAAAGTTGTTCAGATAAATGATTGGCACTTTTGGAGTTTATAGATTAAAAATTTGTTACAAGGCAATGAAAGTTTTTCTTACCTAACTTCTCAATAATTTTCCAAAGAAAATGTGTGATTTGCCCTTTGCTCTGCCCTTCACTCTAGTGATTTTCTTTTGCATTTTAGATGCATTTCTTTTAATTTTCTTCATATAACTCTTCACATATACTCTTGAGATTGCATATTGCTTCAACAATCTTTGTCCAGCCATTAACTTCTTTCCTAAAATAATCGTCCTGCCCCTCTTTCCTTCAATAGTAATCAATCTCTACCACCACCTCTATTAATTCTGTCACTGATTTTCTGATAAATTTTCACAAATACTGACTGATATAACCTGAAGGCAGTTTTCGCTGTTGTCTGAATCTGATTGATGCCAACTTATGGTTTGCTTTAATGCTCAGAAATAAAAGCAATGATTAGACAGTATAAGGAGGTATTAGTTTAATAAAAAGAATAACTTTTTCATCCTTATCACATATTTCACTTACTTTATACTCCACATTGCAAGAAACCACTTCAACAAGAACACCAAGCCATCCACATATTAAGTTTATTAACAACCTGGTAATGTTCAAACACTGTGTTATGTGAATATAGAATGATGATGCAGTATCCCTCCCACCTTGATTTCACATTCAAGTACAAGAAATATCTATTAATCATCTTCTTTCAGGAATATTACAGATGATTGTGTCTGTTTCTACTTTGGGTGAAGGACTTAACACATTTTTTCTTTAATACAATAAATCGATATTACTGAGAAACAAAGTAATTATAAGAACTCTTAATTCTAGGAATCAATGATTTTATATCGATCATATGAAAAGAAGTAAAAGCTCATGGTTCATGTTATGTTACTTTATTTTGCTTGACAATGCTAAAATTTTTGTGAGTTATTACTATTATTAAACTTTAAGCTCTGGGAAAAATGTGCAGAATCTGCATGTTTGTTACATAGGTATACACCTGCCATGGTGGTTTGCTGCACCCATCAATCTGTCATCTACATTAGGCATTTCTCTTAATGCTATCTCTCCCCTTCCCCCAACCCCCGACAGGCCCCAGTGTGTGATGATCCCCTCCCTGTGTCCACATTTCTCATTGTTCAACTCCCACTTATGAGTGAGAACATTCGGTGTTTGGGTTTCTGTTCCTGTGGTAGTTTACTGAGAATGATGGTTTCCAGCTTCATCCATCTCCCTGCAAAAGACATGAACACATCCTTTTTATGGCTGCATAGCAATCCATGGTGTATATGTGCCACATTTTCTTTATCCAGTCTATCATTGATGGGCATTTGGGTTGGTTCCAAGTCTTTGCTATTGTGAACAGTGTTGCAGTAAATATATGTTGTATATGTATCTTTATAGCAGAATAATTTGTAATCCTTTCAGTATATACCCAGTAATGGGATTGCTGAGTCAAATAGTATTTTAGTGTTTCTGGTTCTAAATCCTCAAGGAATTGCCACACTGTCTTCCACAGTGGTTGAACTAATTTACACTCCTACCAACAGTGTAAAGGCATACCTATTTTTCCACATCCTCTTTAGCATCTGAGAATGCTAAATTTTTAAAACTACATATATGAAATACTTGTGACAACTGAATAGTAAGATATTTTATCTGATATTGTTTTAGAAAGTGGAAATAATTGCTTCAAAGGATAGAGGATAGAAGGTTTTAATAAAGCTTGCTTACTTTTGGGGGAGATTGGGTGGAGGGGAATGTCTCAGTGCCCAAAGTCAGTGGCCTTCCTGACTGAAGACTTTCCCAAAGTGGAGAGTGAGAGTAGAAACAGGAATAGCAGTTTAAAGTTGTCTTCATAACATTTGGTGAGTGATTGATTCCTTCAGAAGCAAACAAGCACATGGTAAAAATATTGGGAATATGGATTTCGTGTTATTGTCATTTTTTAAATTAACTATGATTTTGCTTACAGATAGCAGTCAGAGTAGTAGTATATTTATAATAATGAGCCTCTTAGGGTTGCTGGTTTGGTGTTTCAAAGTTTTTCAATTATCTATAATAAACTTTTAAAGATATCTTGTGTAAAAATCCATTTTAAATTATGTAGAATTAAGATATTATGTTATGTAGGCTAAAAATTAAGTGTGTTTTTCATGATTCTATAAATTGATCTTATTTGATATCAAATATTTTAATTCATGAATGTGGTATGATAAAATTTGTTAAAAATAATAGGCACACATATTTCCATTGTATTTAAATTACAATCTGGCCTATTCAAAATTCACAGGGAGAGCCTAGATTGATTTTGATCAAAGAGGTCTAGAAAGCAATACCTTTTTTAAGAGAAGTGGAACACAGAGTCATTTCTTAGTTTCATTCTGCTACCCAAGATGAAGCTGGGTCACAGATTGTTGTAGACATTTTTAAATAACTCCGTTGATCCTTCTCCTTCCACATATTTTTCTCTACTGTATTCACATAGAATTCTTTACATATTTATAGTTTTACAGGATAAAATGGCTCTCTGAGAGTTAACTTCAATTATACATTGGTGGACAGTAGCTGTGCTCTGAGTACCGATCAGAACCATATGTCAAAAATGTCACCTTCTCTTATTAATGCTGACTTAACAAAAACAGAGGGAATTTAGGGCAAGTTAGAATTCTTGTTTCATTGTCCTATTTTCAGTAAGAGAAGGAATTTAGGACAACTTAGAATTTTTTCTCCTGCCCTATTTTATTGCATTTATGTTTATTCATATTCAGCAAAAGGAATTCCAATTTTAGCTTTTTTGTCTTCATATCCAAAAAATACTATTACCAATTAATTTATTTTTTTTTATTTTAAAATTATCATATCTGGCTAAAGATGTTAGAAAAAATTTACCAACTGAAGAAAATTTTTAAATGACTCAGTTCCACTGGCAAATGAATAAACTTTGCTTTTAGTAAGCTCTTGAAATGATCCTTTGAAATATGCTTAGTTTTTAACGTTCATTTGATTGATTGTGATCATGATACATATATGTTTGCCTTTTTATTATTCATTTTTCTATCATAACCTCTATTTTCATTATTATAAATTTTATAGTAATAATATGTTAGATAATTTCTAATCTATAGTAGGAGCGTCCCTCATTTATTTGATCTTCTATGTGTTAAAAACTCATTCTTTTTAATGTCTTATGTATTACAGTGATGTGTTATTTCTTATTTTTGTCTTCCCTCCATTTGTATTAATTTAGCTGAAAATAAACTTCCAGAAATAAAATCAATTTGTCAAATTTTAGGAATTTTTATAGGCTGCAATGTAGAGCATATCGGGATGCGTATTGGTTAGGAATTTAGAGAGCAGTAAAAATAAAATAAAAATGATTCTGATTCTGTACATATATATTCTAACCCTATCATTTTAACTTATTTGACTATAATACCATGCTTCTTCTCAAGATAGCATATCATCAAAATGGACTTCCAATCTTGTGACAACATAGATTCTGCTTCAATCAGTCCAGGGAAGGGTCTGAGAATCTGCATTCCTAACAAGCTCCTGGAGTATGACTGAACTAAAACACTTGCCCCAGAGTTCCTGCTGGAACCACAGTGCAAAGGATTCTTCCACAGGATGTGAAGATAGAATGTATCAATATTTTTCTCCATTTAATTAAGAGTTTACTGGTCCTTCCACCCTGTTTACCTTCTTAAATCTATCATTCATTTTTTATACCATCTTTTTAAAGTTATACTCCCTGAAATCAACAAGCGTTTATGTAATTTTCCAATGTCTTTAACTGGATTTATTCAGTGAAGATAGTGAAGATGTGCATAATTTTAATAGTGTTTAAATCCAGGCAAGGAAACAGATTTTTTTAAATCGGCATGAATTTACGTTGATTTAAAATTGGGTATCATTTATTTTATTATTTTTCCAATAAAAAATGTTTTAAGCTTAAAAATAACCCATAGTGCCTACAGAAGGGTGGATGGTGGAAGGAGGGAGAGGATCAGGAAAAGTAACTAATGAGTGCTAAGCTAAATACCTGGGTGATGACATAATTTGCAAAACAAACCACCATGGCACAAGTTTACTTATGTAACAAGCCTGTATATGAACCCCTGAACTTAAAAGTCTTCTCTAAAGAGCCACAGTTAATACCAACTCCTATACTGACTCTCAAATTATGCAAGTTACACTTTATTGGCCGAGAACACTGGCTGAGTCCTTCTCACTCTGCCATCTCTCTGTTCTCGGCCTTCTTCTTCCTTATTCTACTTGCAAGGACCATTGTTATTCTATCCAGATAATCCAACATAACCTATTTAATATTTAAGTTTAGCCGATTAGCCAGCTTAACTCTATCTAACACCTTAAGTTTTCTTTGTCGCATAGCCTGATTTTGAAAGTTCCAGGAATTAGCCCCTGGGCATCTTTGGGCGGTTTATTCTGCCGTTCACAGAAATAAACTAATATTCTTTTATATGTTGCTGGACATAAATTTCTAATACATTTAAGGATATGTGAGTCTAGGATTGTAAGGGATCTTATTCTATAATTTTATTCTCTTATGATATCTTCATCAAGTTTTAATTTTGGGATTATACCAACTTCATAAAACAAGTGTTGTACTGGTGTATCTATTCTATTTGTTTAAAATATTTTTTGCAAGTTTGGCACTATTTCTTCCTGAAATGTTTGATGTAATTTACCAGTGAAACCATTCTGGTTCAGAATTTTTTCAGATGCATGTTTTTAATAACAGATTCAAAACTGTAATTTTATGAAGATATATTCCAATATTATCTTTCTTTTGGGGGTCACTTTTGGTAAGTTTTTCTTTGTTAAGGAATTTGTTCATTTTATCTAAGCTGTAAAATTACTGTTTTTTTTTTTTTTTTT
>PVKP010035378.1:0-23352 GCA_004027715.1 Plecturocebus donacophilus | reverse complement strand
CTCCTGTAATGGGTGCGTATATATTTAGGATCGTTAGCTCTTCTTGTTGCATTGATCCTTTCACCACCATGTAATGTCCCTCTTTGTTTCTTGTGTTCTTTGTTGTTTTAAAGTCTGTTTTATCAGAGACGAAAATCACAGCTTCTGGTAATGCTAACTGGCTGTTTTGCCCATTAGTTGATGTAGAGTCTTCATTATGATGATGCTCTTTACCTTTCGGTATGTTTTTGGAATGGCTGATACTGGTTGTTCCCGTCTATGTGTAGTGCCTCCTTCAGAAGCTCCTGTAAAGCAGACCTGGTGGTGATGTAATCTCCGAGTACTTGTCTGTTCGCACAAAATTTTATTTTTCCTTCGCTTATGAAGCTTAGTTTGGCCGGATATGAAATTCTAGGTTGAAAGTTCTTTTCTTTAAGGATGTTGAATGTTGGCCCCCACTTTCTTCCGGCCTGTAGGGTTTCTGCTGAGAGACCTGCTGTGAGTCTGATGGGCTTCCCTTTGTGGGTAACCCGACCCTTCTCTCTGGCTGCCCTTAGCATTCTCTCCCTCACTTCAACCCTGGTGAATCTGACGATTATGTGTCTTGGGGTTGCTCCTCCTGAGGAATATCTCTGTGGTGTTCCCTGTATTTCCTGGACTTGAACATTGGCCTGCCTGGCCAGGTTGGGAAAGTTCTCCTGGATAATATCCTGAAGAGTATTTTCCAGCTTGGACCCGTCCTCTCCGTCACATTCAGGCACACCCACCAAACGCAGATTAGGTCTTTTCACGCAGTCCCACATTTTTTGGAGACTTTGTTCATTCCTTTCTATGCTTTTTTCTGTCATCTTGTCTTCATGTTTTATTTCATTGAGTTGATCTTTGACCTCTGATATCCTTTCTTCTGCTTGGTCAATTCGGCTGTTGAAACTTCTGCATGCTTCGTGAAGTTCTCGTGTTGTGTTTTTCAGCTCCATCAATTCACTTATATTCTTCTCTAAGTTGTCCATTCTCATTAACATTTCGTTAAATCTTCTTTCAAGGTTCTTAGTTTCTTTGCATTGGGTTAGAACATGTTCTTTTAGCTCACAGAAGATTCTTATTATCCACTTCTGAAGCCTGATTCTGTGAGTTCATCACACTCATCCTCCGTCAAGCCTTGTTCTCTTGCTGATGAGAAGCTGTGATCCCCTGTAGGAGGAGAGGCATTCTGATTTCAGGTGTCCTCAGCCTTTTTGCACTGGTTTCTTCCCATTTTTGTGGATTTATCCACCTGTCGTCTTTGTAATTGCCGACTTTCAGATTGGGTCTCTGAGTGGACATCCGGCTTGTTGGTGATGAAGTTTTTTCTGTTTCTTAGTTTTCCTTCCGGGGCACCCCTTCCCCACAGAGCTGGGCCTTCCCGGGTTCAGCTGTGCTCGCTCTCTCCTCAGCACTTCCAATTGCTGTTCTCCTTGTGGGGATGGGACCAGCCGAGCCCGACTAAAAGGGCATCCAGTCCTGAGGGGAGGGTTCTTTCTGACCTCTCCTGAAATAGTTTAGCAGTGCCGCCTGATAGTATCTTTCCTGCTGCTTCACTCAAATGTTTACGAATTTCTGGTATCATTGCCATTGTTGTTAAAACGAGAAGTCTTGATTTTCTGGGATGTATTTAAAATCAACCCAGGGATTAAAAAGTTCAGGTGTATTTCTATGGTTGATTTTGTATGCATAACAAAATAATAAATTTTTAATGGAAATAAACTGATTTCAGATGTTTATAGGTTATTGGAGAATATAATATATATATGTGGCTTTGAATAAAATTATAATACTGAATTTTTTTCACTTTTTGAAATCACATTTTCTTTAATCCGATTGTCAGTTTTTCTGTTAAAGAAGGGCAATTGTATCATTCTCATTTTACATATGAGTAAGTAGAGACCTAGACAATGTTTAGAGCAAATATTGGACATCACAGTGGTACTCATGCGGCATGGCATCCCCATTTGTGTTATAGGAACACAGAGCTCAAAGTAAATTCTCAGGTGTATTATGAATGAGCATTTCATGATTTCTACTCTTAGACTTACTAATTCTTTATTTTTCTCCTCTCTGTTCTTAACCCTTTCACTCACCATATTTATCTGGAATCTCCCTCTCTAGAGGCATAGCAGGTTAGAGGGCAGAGTCACAATGAGGCGTTTGCTTAGAACACTCTTCTGGCTCGTGATAACTCAGGGACAATGTAACATTGAAAGGAAAGAACAAGGAAACTACAGAAGGGTAGGAGTTACTGCTACATATTTGAGTCTGAAAAACCAAGCATGTATCTCAAGACAGCAAATATGTTGATGCATAATATATTAAACAAAAAAAGTTAGTTTGTCATAATTTTACTAATACTATATTTTCAAATGGCTACTATTAAGGAAAGGAAAACAGTAAATGAAAGCTTTAAAAATTATAACTGGGTTTCAAAAAGAATATTTATAAATAATTTTTGTTTATTTTTAGTTTAGAATATATTTAAAGAAGATTTTTAAGGGAGTTAAATCAGTAACAAAAACTATGACCTTTGCTTTGGTTCATGAAAGAACTGCTTTATGTAAATAGAAAAAAAAATGAAAGTGTCAGGTAGAGATTATTTTTACATTTTTGAAGTTAAGTTTATAAAACTTTTTTATTCATTTGAACAGTCCAAATATTTTTAGTTCATAATTGCTAGATTTACAAATTTTAATAGATCTCTGTAAGTTTTCTGGAGTTGTTACTGTAAATTAACCAAAGTTGTTTAAATTGGTGTTGGAGGACTTTTTTCTGATACATTGTCCCAAGATTATTTAAAAGAAGGACATTATTTTATATGGCACAAATAATGTCTGAAGGTAATTCTGTACAAATATTTCTGCAGTCTCTGCAACCATGTAATCAAATCCTGAGGTAAGAGTATTTTACTTTAAAATGTAGATATATATGTAATAAAATCAATAATATATAATTGTGCCATTGTTTATTAAAATTAGCAGCATTATCTCAAACACTATTAATAACATTTGATTTTCTTTTCTAGAAATAGTTTCAGTAAATTTAATAGTCTCATCACTTACAAGATAACATCAGTTTGCCACCTTGCTGTTAGTTGCCATATAAGATTAGACCTTTAAGCTTTGAATTTTCTATTTTTGTTTAAAATACATAGTTAAGCAAGCCCTTTGTTCACCTGTGCTTCTTAAGTGACATTGGGGACTTGCTCCTTGAAGACATGAATCCAAAACGGTGTCCTATATTTCACATGTCCTATGGGATCCTATAAAATCATGTAACTTTCTGTAAGACTTTCACAGTTTTCAAAAGACACTGAATGATCTTCAGCTGTGAAATATAGACATTACATTACCTTATATCTGTGTAAGGTTACTTTCTTTTCCCTTTCCTTCTATCCCCAAGTCAATCACTAGTGACACTTTGGTGTACAAGTCAGATACGCCTAATCATTTTGTATAAATATCTAAAGCTCCAAAATATAGTGTACTTTAATGTATTAGACCCACTTTGGGGTGCTAAAATGTGTCCTTGGGTAGATGGAAATTGGGTATATCCGGGAGGCTGACATAACATAATTGGTCTCAGAGGGATTAAGATGGGGTGAAAAAGAAACAGTACCAATAGCACTAGTCTTTATTATTCTGTTGAGAATTGTGTTAGTGACCTAAAGCTATAATGCACAAAGAGCCCTATTGTTATTACCTGTACGTGACTGAACTTGATCTGTAATTGGGTTATCACCCTGACAACAATGACTGTTAACACTGTCTTCTTTTTAATATTTCTGGTATCAACCTATTTGCTTTGATATCTCTTTAGAAATATATAGATCACAATATATTCGCATTTTCTCTATTTTATTGACAACATTCATTTCCTTATAGCTAATGACCTCATAATCCCTTAGAAATGTTATAGAGAATCCATTTTATTTTTACTTTATGTACTTTGTTTCATTTAGGTGTTTCTGTGTTGCTTTTAAAATGTTTGAGAAGCATCTGAGTTAAACAGTTTTCTCTGATTTTGTAAAGGCTTTTGTATATTCAGACCTTTACTTTGCCTTATTTTAAACATACTATATAAAACAATTTTTTATAAAAGCAACAAAGTAGACTTTTTTTTTACAAACAAGTAGAAAGTAATGCAAACTAAGTTTTCTGAGATAATATAAACCATGAAATGCTTGCTTACTTGTATTTATTCTTATCGCTGTTGCAATGTCTAATGATATTGGAATTATTTCTACAATTTAAAGCAATAAATGGAAAGATAACTCCTTCAATTCAAGCACAAATTTTTTTGAGCTAGTGATTGGCTAATATTATTAGAAAATGAAACCTGACATGAAGAAATATGTATCAAATTCTTAATATTATTATCTAATCACATTTTCCTAGAACATGGGTTAATAATGTAGTACTTAAAATCATTCACAGTATTGGATAAATATTAAAGATTTTTAAAATAACTTTATTCCTTCCAGAGGTTTACAGAAACTACTTTAAAAATGTAAAACAAACACTGAGAGAAATCCCTAGGATCATTATCTCATTTGGATTATTTGATATCTGAAAAAGAGAAAAAACTTAGAGGCATTTCTTATGTTCATCAGGTTACTATATAAATTTATAATCTGGAATAAATAAATTGTTCTATGATAAAATCAAATATATTTTACTTGGAGGGAGTTTACTGCCATTTTCAGATCAGAAATAACATTAAAAATATCCATCTTGTCATAATAATTGAATATTTTGGTGTCATCATTTAAGTATATCTCTCACAGATAAAATAGGCTATATCTTATTGGGAATTCTGCAGAACTCTAGAGAAAATTTTTTGGTTTTAATTTTAGAAACCAGAGGAACTGGTGTTAGAGCTAGCATTCTTTTGAAAATCAGATAGCCTAGCAATCTATCTTTGACTGTGTGGACGGTCACCCTACCTTTGTGCAGAGGTGGCCGTGAGGGACCCTGCAGATCAAGTTAGAATTTTCTCTGGCAGTATAATATAGTACCGTATTTAAAAGCTTGGGCACTAGAGCTAGACTGCTTCATTTCAAATCCAGGCTTTGCCCCTTGTGCTGTTGTGGCCTTAGGAATGTTACTACTCTTTAAAATTGTATATACCAGTAGTGTTCACCCCATAGAATTTATATGAAGACTGAGTAAATTAAATCATGTAAAATGCATAGAATGGTTCATAAATATTAAATATTACCTTTTAGGAGATAGTTTTTCTTTACTCTAGCACTGGAACTAGCATTTAGTTGAAATCCTAGAGATATCTCAAAGAGCATAAAGAGGTATCTTTTGATCTGAAAATGTTCAGGGGACTGCATTTTCAGTTCTCCATTGGAGTCTTAGAAAAACTAATAATTCAGTGGAATATCCAAGTCTAAGTAATATAACCCCAGATATGTTCACTAGCTGCAAAAAGTGCACCCCTTCGTAACCAGGAGTCACCCTATTACGTATAGTTGTTTAACAACATAAAAATGGTTTTTCTCTTCTAGTGGATGAATTTTAAACCCTAGCTGTTAATACAATCCCCGGTTTATAATACACAGGTGACTGTTTTATCCTCCTATTCATGACGGCAGGGCCACAAATAACTCTACCATCTTAAAGTGATATTACAATTTTGTATTCATTGAAAGAAGGAGATGTGACCTTGTTTGTAATTGTTATTTAGTCTTAGAAGACTATTCATGGATCCATATGAATTCACATTTTTAAACCAAATTATTAACATTAAAGGCATAAAACTTTACTTGTGATTTTTTTTCCCTTGTTATACCACAAGATTTTTGCAACTGATTTTTCCCCCACTAGAGTAACAGGTCTATTTAAGTATATCTTTAGAACAACCAATAGTTGTCTCACAAATACCAAGGAAAATTACATGAAATTAAGAATTCAGCCTATATAAATCTCCTATTATGTAATTTACAATCCACTTTTCTTCAAAAAAGATTTGAGATAATTTATAGCAACAGGCATGACTTACCTGTAGTTAAAATGGATATATAAGTAAAATTCAGAACCAGGGATGGAAGGGAATGTAAATATATAGCTGTTATGACCAACAGAGTTGCTGTGGTTGAGGTTCTCATTTGGTTATTGCTTCCTTTATCTCATGGCTCAAAGGGAAACATAGTAAGTGAATTAGTTGCTGCTTATAAGGGGGAAATACACTATTAATAGTTCCTAACAAAAGAGAAAGTTGTCTCCTACTGAATTATGGTAGAAATATCTTATATGAAGATCTGTGAGTAATGTACCAAGCAGTGTCTTCAACATCAATTTTATAGCAAATGCCTAAGTGATGTTTGATGAAATCCAAAAGCGTGTATAAAGGCACCATTTTGGAAAGGTGATTTGTCAGCAGGATAAACAAATGTGCTCCCAAGATGCAGCCTTCTGGTGGTCTAACTAAAGGACAGAACTTAGATTATCCAACATTGTTAAGATGATTTTTATTCATTACAGAGTCTTCCCTAAATTTTAATTCCTAACATGAATTTGCTAGAACCCACTACATGGCATACTATTTAAGGTTATATACTCTTTGACAAGAACCTGAATTCTATTCTGTTGATTTGCTTAGAGGAAAACAAACAGCATGACAGGTGAACACTCTTAATGAAATTTGATCCATCTTACCACTGTGTTCACTAAATAACAGAACAATCTCTGAGTGGAATAAACTACCCATGTTACTTTCTCCATTCTATGATGACCTGTTAGTATCACTCATGTCTCCTGATTGGAATTCAGATGCTACCTTAAATCAAGTGTTATCCTTTTATCACGGGAATGATTTGAAATTAGTGTTACTACTAATCGTCATGAATAAATAGCTGTATTAAGCATCATGAGAAAGTCAAACCAAAAGACCAAGTAGGTAAAAGTAAACAAGCTGTCAACAGTGGCAAGTGGTAAAAGACCTGCATGAAAAAAATCAAATGACTTGAGTTTCAACTCAAGTTCCACCATTAATTTTTAAATTCATCCTTGGATTTTTCATCTGTAAAATGAGACTGTTGTGGGAGATTACAATGCTTTAAATATAGCTGTTAAAAATAAAATTATAAGGAAGATTTTGTAAAATGATAAATTCTATATCGCCCAGGCTGGAGGTTCACTGCAACTTCCACCTCCTGGGTTCCAGCAATTCTCCTGTTTCAGCCTCCTGAGTAGCTGGGATTACAGGCGTGTGCCACCACACCTGGCTAATTTTTGTATTTTTAGTAGAGATGGGGTTCCACCACGTTAGCCAGGCTGGTCTTGAAACCCTGACCTCATGATCTGCCCACCTTGGCCTCCCAAAGTGCTGGGATTACAGGGATGAGCCACCACCCCCGGCCTGGAATATTTTTATAATCCAGAATGATACCTGCCATTAAGCAAGACTAAATCAACACGAGTATTTAAGAGAACCATACAACTGAAGACTGTTTAATATAGGTTAACAACTTTTTACTTGAGCTGTCTCCTTTATCTGAATAATCTAGATATGGTAGAGTCACAAAACATATTTAATGTATGTAATTCAGTAATCTTGATATGAATGCAGAAGTAAACCCAAAATTCAGGAATTCATATTTTACCCAAATCTCAATATGTCAGTATCTCAAATGTGATATCTTAAAAAAACTCAAAGGGTCCTTCTTGCCCTCTCAAGGCTACACCTTCTGTAGTGTTACCACTTCTGTTATTCCATTTGAGATACTCTGGTGAATACTTGTGATGAATGCTATTTCTTGCCTGAAATCTTAGAGGAACTTAATTGAGCATTCTGCTGGCATTGTTCTCTTTTTGCCTGTCTTTGCACCAAGAAAATATGTGCTGAAGCCCAACTCTAATGGTCTCTCCCTCTTGACTTAAATATTGGTTTCCCGTTGTCTGTGTGAATAGATTTTAAACCCCTTAAGTCTTTCTTTCCTTTGGCCTCAGCTTATCATTTCATCCCCTGGCTCCGCAGTTATGCAGCAGCGCCTGCCATTGCCTTCACGCACATCATACCTTCTTTGGCCAAGAATCATTGTTCATTCTGTTACCTCTGCTTAGAATTCTCTCTACCCCTTTTATATATTAAGATTATGTTTTTGCTTCGGACCTCAGCTCAGATACCACCTCCAAAAAACCTTTTCTTTTTTCCTCAGCCAGAAGTTACCCATTCATCATTCTTTCATTCATTCCACAAGCCAAGGTGTACTTAACATTCATCCAGTATCCACCCTCTAGATCTTGCAGTTTAATAAGAGAACACAGACATTTAATGAATTACAATAAAGTATTCTAAAGACTTTAATACAAGTATGTGAAGGGTACACTGGGGGCCAAGTAGAATATAATAAGTTCCATGTGGCAAATACAATAATGAGGAAGGACTTTAGAGAATGGATATGCATGGGTAAGGCATGAGACAGATGAGAGAGTTAGGGGTTTTGAGGGAGGTGTTACAAGAAAAGGAGCAGCATAAACAAAGATGTAGGGGCATGAAGCAGTTTGGCAAGCACTGAACTAGAAGTGCTTTATTATGGTGAGAAAAAAGGGTGGGGTGGGGGAAGGGAGGAGGAGTTTGGGGCTAAATAGGAGCCTGGAAAGGGAAGCAGGAGACTGATTTTTAGCAGCTCGTATTATACCATGCTAACGGCCTTAGCTTTTCTAAGAGGCGTGGGGAGCCATTGAAATACTTAAAGTATAATCAACTGGGTAATTAGGCAGTGCTAGAGAGATTGGAAGAAAACCAAAGCAAAGCCGTCAGTTGGAAGACTATTCCAAGAGAGTGGCAGTGGAGATGGTGTGGCAGGAGCAAACACAAGGTTTAAGGAGCCTGGGACCAACAGGACTGGTCGGTGATGGTCAGGCAAATGGGAGGGAAGTATGATGAGATGTCTGGTGTGAATTTCAAATTTTTGACTTAAGAAATTGGAGATACTGTTAGGAAGACCAGTTAGGGGAGAAAAAAATACTAAGATTTCAGTTTTAAACATGTTTAATGAGAATATTTATGTGTACCTTTACCCAGAAGGCAGTTGGAGGTATGGGAACAGAGCCTGCAAAGAGGTCTAGGCTGGAGACTGATATTTGTGTTCCTCGGCGTGTTGGTGGTTATTGAAGGCATGGGAGGAAGCACAGTTGTTGAAGATGAGAAGGAAGAGTGAAACGGGAAAAGAACTAAGGAAAGGACAATATTCAGGGCATACCAACATTTGGTAGGTTTTTCAAAGGCAGATCAACCTACAAAAGAAACTGGGAAGAAAACATCGGGGAAGTTAAGGTCTAGGCCAGAACTGAATGATGTCAATCCAAAAGGAGAGGACTGACCAGGATGAAAGGGATTGAAAACAGTCTCAGCCAAATCAAACACAACCATACTGGAGGGAGAAAGAAACTTGGAACGACAGGAGCGTGTGCTTACGTTTCTGATGTGACACAGCATTTTAAGAAACAGGCTGTGTCCTTGGAAGGCAGAGACTAAATGGGTATGAAAGTGAAGATTACAGCCAGATAATCAAAGAGGTTTGTATTGATTCACATCAAAGAAATGTGAAAGTGATCCAGGATGAGGGTTGTAGTACTTGGATTGGAGAAGGATACTGTCAGCTATGTGGGTATGCTTTGTGAATGAGGTGCAACAGTTGTTAGTTAAACAGGTTGTAGAAAAAGAGGAAAATACTCTGGGCAGCTACACTTAATCTTTTACCTCTGTCTCACAGATAGAAATACCTATCACTTTGTAGTTTATAATAGAATTATTTTTATGATTTCTTCACTTTCACATTTGTTTCTTTGTTCCATGTATCTTCTGCTAGATTGTAAGCTGTTTTAAGGGCCTGTGCTATTTTTCATTATTGCTTTATCCTTATCATCTAACAAACTGTCTGGTACGTAGTACTCCATTGGAAACTATTGAATGATCAGTTGAATGAAAATGGAAAAGAGGGGCAAAAAGAAAGAATGAAAGAGTCAGGTGGTTAGAAAGGAAAATGAGTCATTCTCTTAGTTCTCATCCTGGACAGCAAGTCTTCCCTTGTGGATAGGTCCTTTGTCTTATCCTGTGCCATCAAATGCCACCAGCATAGTGTCTCTTGCAGAGTAGAACCTCTGGAAATAGTGCTGGGGTGGATAAGTGGGAGCATTGCTAAAGCGTATTTTAATTTTATAGGGTTTCTTTCTTTTTATATTTTATTAATTTTTAATGTAACAAGTAATTGAAGAAAAGCTTTATTAACAGATTATTCGATTCATAAATATTGTGAAGTATGCATGTTGTATATTTCATGTATCTAATTTTATGTGGTGAGAGGTCTGTTGATTCTTATGGGAAAGGAATCACTTTATTATGACAAAATACACTTTGTATTTGGTGGAGATTGAACCAGTAAGTGGGTGGGAAAAGCAAACTCCACAGTGCTTTGGCTCTGCTTACCGCCGGGTCACCAATTGACCTGCCATCCCTTAGAAAGGCCATCCTTAAAGGAGTGGTCCAGAAGCATCTGCCACTGACACTCCCCTACCTATGAACCTTATTCTTTATCTTTCTTCCTTTCTGTTATTCCCAATTCTTGCCTTTTTACTTTGGAGAATTAGAGAATCACTATCTTCTTCAACTAAACTTGCAACATTATATCTCTAATCTTGGTTTTTCTCCTGCCCAGAGAACTGAAGTCAGCCATTCATTCTCAGTGGTTAGAAATTCTACCCTATTTTGAATTATTATGCAGGAAAAGTAAGGTTTCTGAACCAGCTTGAAGGATGTGACCGTGTTAGGAAGTCAAAAAATTATTACTGCATTCCTCTACTTTTATTTTGGCTAAATATAATGACTTTTTGTACCATGATTATCTTTTCCTGCCATTCTTTCTACTTTCTTTTTTGTTTTTATCTCTAAAGAAAATATCTGACAGCTAGATGACCCATTAGAACACATTATCTTTTAAAATACGTGTCATTATACAAGTGCTTTTCCCACTTTCTTCTACATTGTGTATGACTGGATATATTTATTTTTGTTTGGTCGTTTTTAACCTGGTAAAATGCCAACCTCTTTCTGTTTTAAATTTCTCTTAGATCACCATAATAAAATGCTTGTGTATTGCTATATCTTTTCAGGGTTTTTAATGCTGTCCTCTGCTGTTTTGCAAGGAATATAAATTAAAATCTTCAGGCTCTCCCAGTGGGTTTAACATTACTGTGGAACATTGTTGAATTTCCAAATGTAGCTAAAATGGAATCATTAAATTTCATTCTAGATTAGGACTAGAATAGCCCTTATAGGTCACCTAGTCCAGCCTCCCTATTAAATAGATGAGGAAATGAAGCTCCAAAGACAGTGACCTACCCAAAGGCACAGGGCTACAAAGTGCCTTCAACAAGACTAGTTTCCATTTCACTGTACTCCTTACCAAACTCTGACCCTCATCTGGCAGACTGCTTTACTCACCTACTCCTTCAGGACAGCATTTCTCACTGCCATTAGCCTTCTCCTTAGCACTAGCAACAGATTCAGCCCACGCTTTTTATCACCACTTGTATTTACTCTGGTTGAAAGTTATTTTATGGTAGAAGTTGAGAACTCTGAAGAAATTGTGGTAATTTGAAAATTTACTAAGTGCTAATATCATGGCCCAGAAAGAGTGAATGCAGATTTTCAAAATGTCTAAATTATTCCTAAAGACAGACCTACAAATGAATCTGGTTTTTCCCCTTAGTTTATTGTCTGTGGAAGATCATCTACAATGTTATGATCATATCCAATGTTAAGATCATATACAATGTTATGACATAGTTTTGTAAACTGATAGAAATTAGAATTGAGAATAAAATCCTATATTCTACCTGATGAATCTAGTGCCATATGGGAGGATGATTTCTTAATTTGTTGAAATCTGCATATATTGTATGATACAAATAGAATAAAATAGTACACTTCAGCTCTCTCTCTCTCATCTATAAAGTGAGGACATTTAAATACTCCACACAATTGAGGATTGGAATAATACTGTAACTTCCCTTCCTTATTTATTATAATTAGCTTAAAGGAGTGTTTTTTTTCTCTAATATAAAACAACATAAAACTTTTAATGTATATTTGTATAAAATGCTGCATTATAAATGTATGTCTACTCTAACTGCTTTTTATTTAAACTTACAATTAAGTCTGTTGTAGATTCTAGATCAAATATGTGTGTGTGTATTTACAGTTAAGTTGGAGACTTACGGTTACAAGGCTTGTGTCTTTAGTGACTGCTCTCTTCTGACTGAAATCTGAAAAAAACAACAGAGTCCATTTTAAAACCTCTGATTGTGGAAAATACTTTTTGGTTGACATTAATACTGTCCATTCAATGCACTTTACAGAACATTTAACTGATTTTTAAAACATTGACAGCAGTCTTGTATATATTTTGCATACAATGAATGTTTAGTCAGAAAATGTACTTTCCTTATAAAATCTATAGCTCTTCATAATTTATTCTTTTCAGTAAGCCAACCAAAAAAAGTTGTCTTATTCAGGTTTTATTTTTTTTTCTTTCTTCACAGCTACGACAGTTAGTTAATATGTGCATCAATCCAGATCCAGAGAAGCGACCAGACGTCACCTATGTTTATGACGTAGCAAAGAGGATGCATGCCTGCACTGCAAGCAGCTAAACATGCAATATCATGAAGAGTGTAACCAAAGTAACTTAAAGTATTTTGTGCAAGTCATACCTCCCCATTTATGTCTGGTGTTAAGATGAATATTTCAGAGCTAGTGTGCTTTGAATCCTTAACCAGTTTTCATATAAGCTTCATTTTGTACCAGTCACCTAACTCACCTCCTTGCAACACCCAAATGACTTTGGAATAATTGAATTTCATGTTAGGAAAGAAAATGAAACATGATGGTTTTGAATGGCTAAAGGTTTTTAGAATTACTTAACAGTTTTCTGCTGATAAATTGTGTTAGGTAGACTATCAGTGCCAAATATTGAAGGTGCAGCTTGGCACACATCAGGGTAGACTCAGACCTGAGAATAAGTATCTGAACATGTGACTTGTTTCTTTTCTAGTAATTTATGGACATTAAGGCGGACCCACAATTGTGAACTTTTGTCATGATTTTATTTTTAAACGTTTGAAGTACTAGTTTTAGTTCTTAGAGTAGTTTTCAAATGTAATTCTTATGATAACTGTAGACCTAAACTATTTGAGAAATGTTTAAAACTCTTAGCCTATACATTCAAAATGCAACTATTAAATGTGAAAAGATTTGGGGACAAAATGAGTCAGACACTGAAGAGTTTTTGTTTTGTTTTAGTGTTTTCGATATTATCTTTGCATTGAAATGGTATAAATGAATCCATTTAAAAAGTGGTTAAGGATTTGTTTGGCTGTTGTGATATTTTTAAAGTTGCACATTGCCCAAGGCTTTCTTTGTGTGTTTTTATTATTGTTTGTACATTTGAAAAATATTATTTGAATAACCTTGCAGTACTATATTTCAATTTCTTTATAAATTTAAGTGCATTTTAACTCGTAATTGTACACTATAGTATAAGCCTAAGTTTTTATTCATAGGTTTTATTGAAGTTCTGATTGGTCCCCTTCAGAAATGTTTTTATATTATTATTCAAGTTACTTTCTTATTTATATTGTATGTGCATTTTATCCATTATTGTTTCATACCTTCTGAGAGCCTAATGCCCTTTTAAAAGATATTTGGTATACCAACACTTTTGCTGGATTAAAAACATTTTTTTAAACTTTTTAAAATTTGGGCCACCTTGTGTGCATGTGTTTGGTCTTGTTGAAGAGGAAGAGAGGATGTGTGTTGTACTGTACCTGTGAATGTTGATACAGTTTCAATTCATTTGACAAGGTTGTAATTCTAGAATATGTGTAATAAAATGAAAACTGGCTGTTACTACAGCCAGAATTGTTATGAGATTAACATTTCTATTGAGAAGCTTTTGAGCTAAGTACCGTATTTGTTCATGAAGACGACTGAGATGGTAACACTTCCTGTGGCTTAAGGAAATGGGCAGAGTTTAATAAATGCCTTTGTGCAGATGTGCTTTCCCTGAATGCTTTCATACTAGTGGCGACCAGCTCCGCACAGAATTGTGAAGCCCAAAGGCCAAGAGTCAGTCTCTGTTAAAGGACTCCGTACCACCATGCAACCTTAGGATGAATTATCCTGCCAACGTGAAAACCTCATGTTCAAAGAACACTTCCCTTTAGCCGATGTAACTGCTGGTTTTGTTTTTCATATGTGTTTTTCTCACACTCATTTGAATGCTTTCAAGTTATTTGTAAACTTAAAAAATGTATAAAGGGCAAGAAGTATAAACTCTTGTTTTTTGAAATCTAATCAGTTATGTATGGTTTCTGAAGGGTAATTTTATTTTGGAATAGGTAAAGGAAATCTGTTTTGTTTGTTGTTTTTTTTCTTCCTGGGGGCTAGATACATTGTTTTTCTCACACTCTAGTGACTTTTTACATTTATACTGAGCATCCATAGATATATTCCTGGAAGTATGAGAAGAATGATTGTTGTTGACCATTAATGTCATGTTCATCTTAATGTAATGTAATTGAGATGAAATGTTCTCTGGTTGGAACAGATACTCACTTTTTTTCTTGCAATCTTTAAGAATATATGGTCCTAAAATTCATTAGCATGACCCCTCAAAGTGACTTTTAAGTAAAAATTTAAACTTTTCTTTTCAGTGAATCTATCTGCTAGAAGGAAATAGCTGGGAAGAATTTAATGATCAGGGAAATTCATTATTTCTATATGTGGAAACTTTTTGCTTTGAATATTATATCTTTTTAATCTAAATGTTCATATTTTTCCTGAAGAAACCACTGTGTAAAAATCAAATTTTAATTTTGAATGGGATAATTTCAAAGAATTATGAAGATGATTTGAATCTCTATATAGTCACCTATAAAATGTTCTTTATATGTGTTCATAAGTATATTGATTAAGTTAAACATTTGAATTGATTTGAGGAGTAGTAAAATGAAAGCTATATGGATTCTAAACCTTATTTAGACATTGGTACCAGTTACTCTGGTGAAAATATGGAGTAACTTTGTTTTGCATGGTAAGGTTTAGGAATGGTGGATGAAGGGTATCTCTATATAAATAAAGTGCTCAACAATGTGCAATGATTGTAAATTTAGTAAGACATTACAGCCATTTCATGAATGCTTTACCATTCTACATAGTATCTATTACAAAACACCTTTCTTGTATCCATATACTTCAGGTGTTGCTGTTAACATTTACTATGATATTTATTTTAACCAAAATGTTATTCACATTAAATGTTTATTCTTTAAAATGAATGTCTTATGTTTATAACTCACAAATGCATACTTATCCTGTGCCTCATATTTCAATAGTACTGTAATATGGACATCTTTTTGTGAAATACTTTTATTTTGTTATGCTTTGAATATACATACAAAAAGATTCTGTTATTAGTTTGAAAATTATACAACATCCTAATATAAACAAAGACATAAAAATAAAAATGAATACAGTAAAATGTCTGGGTACCTATGATTTTTTCCCCTAAGGTCTTCCATTGTTTATTTTACTTAATACTTGATCTATAGAAACAGTTCTTACACATTTTCATAACTTTGCCGTTCTGGAGAAGCTTAAGAGTTGGAATAGATAAGGTCGATAAGAGAGATTACACAAATCCTAAAAAGTGGTTTTATCAACATGCATTAAACTAAGGTACATCTGCACGTTCTCTTTTCTTCAAGACATCATTTTCTGGCTTTGAATGAGAGAAGTTTTCTAAACGATTGGAAAAAAAAAGGCATATTAATTGTACTGCTTTGAATCTTTAGAGTACGGGTGTCCAATCTTGTGGATTCTCTGGGCCACACTGAAAGAATAATTGCCTTGGGCCACACATAAAATATGCTAAGACTAACAATAGCCAATGAGCTAAAGAAAAAAATAATCACAAAAAAACTCATAATGTTTCTTAAAAGTTTACTAATTTGTATTGGGCTTCATTCAAAGCCATTCTGGGCTGCATGTGGCTCAGAGACTGTGGGTTGGACAAGCTTGCTTTGCAAGTCTGAAATTTACGTGACAGATTCAATTCCTGTCATTGTAATGGGCTGCTAAGAATGTTACAGATGATTTATATTGAGTGTTCCCTTCACATAATAAGTGGAAGTTACTACTACACCTGAAAACTTGAGTCTATAATATCTTAGTGGGACGAAACCTACCAGACTGGTGGTAGAGTGAGTGGATATACCTTACACATCAGAATTATATTCCAAATAGATCATCATGAAGAATGGCTCATTTTGTAATAATTTTAGCCATAAGACAGTGTTTGGGGCTAGTTATAAATTTTTATTTTAAAAAAGTATACTTGTTTTTAGCCATATATGTTTAAATGTAGTAATTGGTACAGCTGTAAGTACCATTAAATTGATGCAATTACTTTTTAAAGTCAGAAGAATGACATTATTAACAAAGACAACTGCAAAGAATCCCTTGAGTTATTAAAAGACCTCCATGAAGTAGTGTTATTTTTAATTACATGTGAATTTCTGGAAAATTGATGATTAACAGACAAATATGTGAATATAAAGTTTACATTTATATCGAGAGATTTATTTGAGGGAGTTTTCTTTCTGGTCTTACATACCAATTTCAATGTTCACTTCTGTACCTAAATCTATTTTTAAACCTAAAAAAGAAAAAGTTAAAGACACCTTAAAGTTAGGATTTGCAACCAGAGGGTTTGAGTACATTATTTTTACTGCGAGTGTTACAGTGCACAGAAAGTCATTTTTTCACTCCTTTCTCAAAGCAAAATCCTGTATATTAATTATTTAATTGCTCAAATCCTCACTTTCTCACAAGTATTGTAGGCATATCATTTCCTAACTCTACAGGATAATTATAATGCATTTTATAATGACTAAATGCAATGCTGCATATTCTCTTCTACACTTGTGTAATAAGAGCTACAGTTATCAAGCACTAATAGTGATAAATGTAGCTCTTAATATACAAGTATAAAAGAGAAGATGTGTGTTACTTCTCTCGCTATACTTCCATCCACTTTTGCCTTGTTCTCTCCGTTAGTCCCACTGGCCTAGTTTTTCAAAGGCCCCAAGCTCTTTCTCACCTTAGGAACAGTGTAGCTTAAATGGCTCTTCTCTTTTTATAGCAAAAAAATCCAACTAATCTTTCAAAGCTGACTTTAAATACCCTTTTTGAGGAGCCACCCAGACTACAGTCTGTACTTTTCCATTTAGTGCTTACCTCAACTGTAGCCAAATGATTGCTTGCGTGATTCTTTAATTTCAATCTTCCTGATAGATAAATGCTAGAACAAGTACTTCCTGCTTGGTTCACTATGGTGTTTGACATTTAATAATGCAGTGCCTGGTTTGTGGTACTGAGTTTGTTTGCTGAATTAATAAATGAACATTATAATGCTGTAAGCATAAGCCAAGCATCACAGAGTGCTGAACATAGATGCAAAACATCAAAAATAAGGAAAGACGAGGGCAAAGAAGGAGGTAAGAGATGCAAAAACAAGATGCTAAAGCAAAAGAAGATTTTGAAGTTATTATTGCCATGAGATGCAAAGAAATTGAAAGTGATAAGGACTGAGATGAGGACCCTGGGCTTAATGAAAAACACATCATAATGTCCAGAGCGCCATGTCAGGAGACTTGAGTGGGAAACACAGGTACAAATAGGAATTATGGCATATGGAGAAAAATCAGATGATAATCTGAAGTGGCAGCAGATCATTTTTTTAAGATAAAGTGGGACACTTTAAAAGGAGAATTAGCAGATGGAGAAGAATCTGAAGATTTTAGAGAGGGAGTGCAAAAGGTGGTAAAGAATGGAATCCACAGAAAGGATTGGTTTATTAACCACAAACAATTACTGAGGAACCTGTGTGCTAGATCCACATGTACAATCTTAGCACAATGCTTCTGTTTTCATGGACTTAAAATCAAGTCAGGAAGAAACACATGTAACAGAAATGTGAATGTATAAATGCAAATTTTGATGAGTGCTATGAAGAGAGAGACTGAGAAAGTGACATTTAAATTAAGAAGCCTAAAAGTACTCAGCCAAAGAACAAAGAAGGGGAAGATCATGCTAGGCAGAAGAAGAAGGCCTGTGAAGATCTTGGGGTAAGCAGTAGCTCTGCTATCTCAGATGCAAAAGAAGATGAAAATGGGTGAGCGGGGGTGGAGTAACGCAGGGTGAGTTTGGAGGTGTACCTTTCCTCTATACTTGAAATAGTAATTTAAATGGGGGGAAATCATGGTAGTTAAAATTACAAAATGCTTAGAAAAATTTATCAAGAAAGGTATAAGACTTCTATGAATAAAATAAAATCTTGTAGAAGGACACAAAGCAACTCCTGAACAAATAGAGAAAGAGGTCGTGTTCTTGAATGGGAAGATTCATATAAATATCAAGCACTCTGTAATAGTATTGCAGTATCCAAGTCCCACTTTTTTTTGGAACCAGATAAAATGTTAAAGTTCATATGGAAAAATATATAACCAAGAATAATGAAGAACATTTTTAAAAGCAAAAATAGACTAAACTTACCAAATATGAAAACTTACCATAAAAATACTTTAATTAAAACAGTATGGAATTGGCAAGGAATATAGGTAGGTAGAATGGTGGGGTAAATAAAGGTCAAACATACACCCAAGTATTATCTGATCTTACATGAAAGAGAGGACTCTATTTATGGGAAAAACTTCTATTTGTGTTTCATTAAAAGGTACTGGCACAACTCTTCGCTGTAAGAAAAAAAGAGCCCTAACACTATAGAAAAGTAAATACCAAATGAATTAATGATGTAATTTCTTTTAAAAAGTAGAAATTATTAGGAGAAAATTTAGAAGGCATAACCTTGGGAGTGAGTGACCTTTGTAAAGTAGACAGAAAACTTGAAAAAAAAAATGAATAAATGGCAATGAATAAGCAAAATCAAAATACAAAGGATAAACTGGGAACCACATATAAGTAAATAACCTCAAATTGATAAGTGAAATAAGTTAAAAAGGCAAGCAAATAGAAAAAAGGAACAAAAGATTTAAGTGCGATTTTCACAGTGGAAGAACATCAATAATCAATAGCAGAAGAAATCAGTCAATAAACATGAACAGTGCTGTCTTCCAGTGCTGGAAAAGATGAAGGAAATGCACTCTTCTGATTGCTGTTGGCAATGTGATTGTAAATAAAAAGTAATCTGACATTATGTGTCAAATACACATATTCACTTTGACATAGGAATCTGGAAAATCTATTCTACAGAAACAAAAGCAGCAGTTTATAAAGATTCTCTATTTCTCTATGTTTCCACAAAGATTGTTATTGCAGCATAGCATACAGTGGAAAAAGAACTGGAAGAAGAGAACCCTGAATGTCTCTGAATAACAAGTCATTGGTTGAATAAATTATTTTATACTCCTGTTGTTAATAAAAAGGTGGATTTCGTTTTCTATCTTTTCCTTAACTCTATGATGCTTCTGTTCCCTAATAATATGAATTCCAAGCTAATATTATGATGGTTCCATTTTAAAAAACAAACTCAAGCATGTTTATGTTCGAATATGTTCGTATTAACATAGAGGAAGGTGAGGATGGACAGAAACTAAGCTGCTGACATTAATCACCTTAAGAGGATAGATGACAAAGAATGTGACCAATATAGTTATGTTCTGCCTTATACATCTTTGTAATGTTTTTGTTCAGTACGAAACATGGATGTTTTTTCCTAATTAAAATAAATATTGGCTGGGTACAGTGGTTCACATCTATAATCCCAGACATTGGGAGTTCAAGGCAGGAGGATGACTTGAGGCCAGGAATTCAAGACTAGCCTGGGCAACATAACCAGACCCTGTCTTTTTACAAAACATAATTATTTTTTTCAATTAGCTGAGCATAGTGGTGCAGCCTAGCTATGCAGAAGGATCATGTGAGCCCAAGAGTTCCAGGTTGAGTGAGCTATGATCACACCACTGCACTCCAGCCTGGGGACAGAGTGAGACCCCAATTCTAAAATAATCATAAGAAGAAGAAAATAACTCATTTTTAAATTTCAGTTCAGTCTCTGCCTTCAAACATTTAATTTGGAAATATTTACAAACTTACAGAAAAATTGCAAGACTAGCACAAAGCTCTCCCACAAATATTTTATCCAGGTTCCTAAAATGTTAATATTTTTTGCCATTTTTGCTTTGTTATTGTCTCTTCATATACACATTTTTTCTGAGCCAACTGAGAACAAGTCCCAACATGATGCCCGTTACCCCCAAGTATTTTAGTATTTATTTTCTAAAAGACCAATACCATCTTTTACATAACTACAATACAACCATAATAATCAGGAAATAACACTGATTAAATATTTTTTAACCTACAAATTATGTTGATTTCACCAACTGCCCTTTATAGCAAAAATCTTTTTTTCCTTTGTTTTTCATCCAGAATCTAGCCAAGGCTCATATGCTACATTTAGTTGTCATACCTCTCTAGTCACCTTCAATCTAGAACAATTTCTCAGTCTACTTCTATACTTCGCATGACGTTGACATTTTTTAAAATTACCAGTTTTGTAGAATGTCGTTTGATTTGCGTTTGTCTGGTATTTCCTCATGGTTAGATTCTGGCAGGAATATCACTGAAGCGATGTTGAGTTTATCTCAGTGCAAGCTGTCGTGAAGAAAGAATGCCAATTTGTCTGTTACTGGTGATGTAAACTTTGATCACTTGGTATATTGGTGATCTTACCTATGATGTTACTGTTACTGGTGATGTAAACTTTGATCACTTGGTATATTGGTGATCTTACCTATGATGTCACTGTTTATTTCTTTGTAATTAATAGTACATAGTGGTTAAATACCTTGAAAATATATAAATATTTTGTTTTTCTATAAACATAGTTTTAAATAGTTCTAAATAGTTTTACCACCTACTGATCATTCTTGCCTGTTTTAAGTATTACTCTGTGATGTTTGCCAAATGGTGATGCCAACATAGACATTCCTTCTACATTTATGGACTAGCTTTCTATTAAGCTTTCTCTTTTCCCCTGATTTATGTTTTATTCCTTTATTACTTATATCATTGTAGACACAGATTCTTATGTTATTCAATGGGTTACAATCTGTTACTATTATTACTTTTTTGATGCATAAATTGTCCCTTATTTTGTTCATGGGATCCCCTACAAACTGGCTCTTGTATCTTTTTGACAAATCCCCATCATTTTTTGAGCATTTCCTTACTTTCTGGTATATATATATAATGTTACCAGATATTTATATATATATGAAATATATATATATATGGTAACTATATATATATGGTAACATATATGTCATATGTAACATATATAATACAACATATCATATATGTTACCATATATATATATACACTTATATATACATATACTTATATATATATACCAATATATACATATATATACCAATATATATACCAATATATATACATACATATATATATACCAATACATATATACCTATATATATATATACCTATATATATATACCAATACATATATATATACACCAATATATACATATACATATATATGTATATGTTACAGGTTAATCTTATATCCTCTCTTCCCCAGGCCTAAAATCAGTCTTTGTTTGTTGGTTGGGTGGTTTGTTTTGTGAAGCACTCTGATTTCTTTTATTGAATAGTATTTAGAAACAGACACTCCCCTTGCTAGGTTCTACTGGGCCAGCATCTGCTTTTTTAATAGACAGAACTAGGAAATGCACATACATATTTATACATTTTTCTGTATCCATCTGTCTATACTAGTATAAAACAAAACTACGAGGTTACACTAAGGCTTTTGGTTCTAATCCAATGCCGTAAGTTTTCATTTTCTTGTTTTTTTTTTTTTTCCTGAATTTTAACTCACTTTTCTGACAATGAGAAACCTAGCTCTCAGTATCAATATTTGCTCATTCCCACTGTACGTAGCTGATCCTCTGACCCTACTGACTGCTGCTTGGCTCAGAAGACCTCCTTGGCCCAGGGTTGCAGACTTCCACCACCTCCTCTGTCGCAGCCACGGATGCCCTGCAGGCCCAGCTGCCTCCTGATCCTTCTTGTCCTCTGGAGTCCTAGTCCTGCAGATAGCGCCAGCCCTGTCTTAAAGAAAGAGAAAGCAAGAAACTGTTATTTAAAAGACAGAAAAGGGAAGAGAAGAACATAAGATGTTTTAAAATAACATTTAACGGCCAGGCATGGTGGCACACAACTGTAATCCAAGCACTTTGGGAGGCTGAGGCGGGAGGATCACCTGAGGTCAGGAGTTCGAGCCCAGCCTGGCCAATATGGTGAAACATCATCTCTACTAAAAATACAAAATTGGCTGGGCATGATAGCACATGCTTGTAATCCCAGCTACCTGGAAGGCTGAGACAGGAGAATCACTTGAACCTGGGAGGCAGAGGTTGCAGTGAGCCAAGATCATGCCACTGAACTCCAGCCTGGGTGACAGAGCGAGACTCCATCTCAATAAATAAATAAATAAATACATTTTAAAGTCACATGTCACAAGGGTGAAGTTATTGACTAATCATCTAGATATATGCATATAACTTAAATATCTGAGACCATGAATATTAAACATAAGCATAAATATGGAATCAGTATATTTACCTTAATTTCAACAGATGGCATGTCTTTCAATAATTTCTTAATACATAGCTACATGTTGCTGCCACCCAATATTTTTCCTTAACTTTGATAAGTATGCATTTTATTTAGTAAGCTGTTAACGTGCAGCAACTATCCAAAAATGTTATTCCAGTCTGTTGTCCTAGTTACTCTTGACTTTTGGTGTCCTGCTATTTCCTGGATTATTTCACCTCTATGAAATAAGTTATTATTTCAGCTCTACGCTAATATTCATTAATCTAATATCACATTGCATATTAGGTGTTATGAATCATGGAACTCTTATTGTATTTTCTAAATAAAACCACCTTACCTTTACAGGTCAAGGTGTGGATATGACTTTGCAGAACACCTCCCATTGGCTCACTTCACATCAGCACTGTAGCTAGATTGGCACACTATACAAATGGACTTTTTAAAAGGCTATTCTGTTGTAAAAGAACAGAACCATTTCATGAACAATATATCCCACACTAAGAACCCACAGTCTTTCAAATGTAGAATGCCAAATTATTATTATTATTATTATTATTTTTAAATTGCATGTTAGGTTTTGGGGTACATGTGAAGAACATGCAAGATTGTTGC